>BQNB010069398.1:0-33503 GCA_026074375.1 Tanacetum coccineum | reverse complement strand
AACGATAACGTATTGACTCATCCGTTGACAATCTAATGTACAACGATAACATATCAAGTCATCCGTTGAACATCTAATGTAAAACGATAACATATCGACTCATCCACTAAACATCTAATGTACAACGATAACATATCAACTCATCCGGTAAACATCTAATGTACAACGATAACATATCGAGTCGTCCGTTGAACATCTAATGTACAACGACAACATATCGACTCATCCGTTAGACATCTAATGAACAACTATAACATATCGAGTCATCCGTTGAACATCTAATGTACAACGATAACGTATCGACTCATCCGTTGAACATCTAATATACAACGATAACATATCAAGTCATTCGTTGAACATCTAATGTACAACGATAACATATCGACTCATCCATTAAACATTTAATGTACAACGATAACATATCGACTCATCCGTTGGACATCTAATAGGTACTTGATTACGCCCAAATTATGTTTGTTTTCTATGGCGTTATTTGTAAATATTCTATCATTTCTCGTAAACTTTCGATACTTAATAAACTAAAATTGCTTGCAGGTTCACTTGAGGACATCCCAAGGCTAGATACAACAAATCAAATACTTTTCGATAAAGAACGCATCACCCAAGGAAAAGATCAACAATCAAAGTTCTATGTACCAAAAGTACGCCGCACTTAACAATTGTGCGCCGCACTTTCCTTCAAGTCAAAGGCAGTCAACGTTGCATTAACTCAACAAGTACGCTGCACTTAACAATTATGCGCCGCACTTCCCATCTGATATAAAGCATTTATGAAGACTTTAATGCTACTGCATTTACACCCCAAGTACGCCGCACAATGTTTTGTGTGTGCCGCACTTTCTCAATAAGCATTTAATGTTAGTGCATTTAATCACCATATGCGTCGCACAATATTTTTTGTGCGCCACACTTTTCACCCAAATTCAGCCTATAAATAGAGGATGAAACTTCACTCTCAAATCATTCCTCCCCATTCCTCTCACTCAACAAAACACACACAAACCCTAATCCTCTCATCCATCGTCATCTAAACACCAAAAACACTACTTCCCTTGAAGAACAAAAGATTCAACGATCAAGAACGAAGACGGTTACCAACTTAGTTATTGAGATAATGGAAGTTTATGTTAAATCTACTTTTGTTGTGAACACTTTAGCCATGAGAGGCTAAATCTCTCATGACTACTCGGTGACGTTATGATAATGAATAAGCATTTGGTATGATTATGATCCCTTTAATCTCAAGCTTATGTTGAAATCCTATTATATCTTATCTTGTCCATCTTTGCTTATCAACTTAAATTATATAGTCATATTGGTATAGGTCGAAAGACCCGGTACAATCTATGTAGTTTTAAAGATTTGTCTATGATCTTTGTCATTTGTGCCGAGAAATCCACTTTCGTAATTGATAAATAAATAAGCTTTGATATACTAGTAACTGGATTATTTGAGTGACACATTTTGTCTAGTTAACTAAATATAAGTCTTGAGTTAAGCAAGTTAGTTTGTGAAAATATTTTCTGACGAGAAAATCCTTTTTATAAACTAAGGTTCCATCTTCGTGGTCTAATCATTCCCAGCGCTTATAAGTTATTTTCAACTACCCGAGTAGTCATCTTTATTATCATTGGTAAAACAAAGAGTTATTTTCAAGTTAAAGTTTATTTTCTTTTTGATTATTTAAACACTACTTAAATCCCTGTGGACGACCTGGTCTTACCTAAAAAGATTATTCTACATACGTGGGTTATACTTTTACCCGTGTGTTTCCCTATAATAAATCGGTACTATCTGTCATTATAAATTTAAAGCTTTTGAAACACATCAGTACCGGTCTATTTTAACTTATATTTCAAAGATGCTACTTATGTGTTCCTTTCTTGCATTGTTATTGCTTAAAGTTATTTTAATTTAAATTATCATTCATTTGTACAGTTGTTGTTAGAAAAACGTTTAACCGAATAACATTTACTCGCCGCAAAATATAGTCATAGGGTACCCGCCGCTGTTGCAGTGGCGGAGCTGCCTGGTGCATAATTGTTCGCTTCCCCGGGAGTAGTGACCCCGGCGAAGCTCGCCATACTGACCGATGCGGCTCCATACCCTAAAGGCAGGTAAGGGGCCTGCCCTCGCCCCCCCAAACCCCCCGGCGGGGGGCTCCCCTCTGAGATTGTATTGCTATAGACGGATGAAGCCCCCTCTTTCGGGGGGCTTCCCTTCCTGCTCGCCCCGGCCCTGCTTTGCTGAACCAACACACTAGCGTGCTACTTACCCAGACCCCCTGTCGGGGGGAACCCTTAAGCATCCTGTTGTATTTTAAAAGTCTTGAAATTTTTAAGGGACCAAAACATTTTTTGTTTGGGAAAGATATAAAGCGATTAGTCAATGTTCATCATACACATTTTCAACTTCACACCAAATTTAATGTATACGCTTTTTTAACTAGCATGTGTTAATAATAGCCTATTTAAAAGAGTTTGTAACTCCTGGTCAAAAGGAGTTATGAGCATTAATCGGCCAATTAATCTCATAACCTCCTTCATGAATTTATAGTAGTTAAATTATCGTAATCATGGTCATTAAGTTAATGTTGAAACCGCCTATTTAATAGGTCAATGTGGTTATAAACATTTAATGTTGAAACCGCTAATTTAATAGTATGTATCTCTAATGCTTTATATTCAAAAAATTGATTATACATGATTGACATTGATAATCCATCTTCAAAAATTTAACCTAAAAATTTATAACTTCAATGGGTTCTAACGCTATGGCTTACATCATTCGTCAAGTCAAATCTTCATCAATCGTTAAGGTAAAAATATATTTTTTTATAAACAATTAGGTTCTTGATTATTTTATTCGATTATTATTTTATTAACGACTTATCTTTTTCGATGTCAATTACATTTCAATTTGTATTGACGTTTATCTTTAATTTATGCCTTTAACTACTTATGCTACTCTTTTTAATTTGAACCTTATGTTATTTGGATGTGAAATAGTCGCATCGGTATGGTTAATAGTTATTTTAATTAAAATTTGTCATTATTGTAGTAAACTTATGTTAGAAAAAACATATAAATGAACAACGTTTGCTCGTCACAATATTTAGTTACCGGGTATCTGCCGCCGCATTACGCGGGTACCCGACAAGTTTTGGGGAAGATATCTCTTTTAATTAAGAAAGATTTGAAAGTTTCAGCATTGATTCAGTGAATATATCAGTCGATATTAATGCTAATCAAATTGCCTAATTCCATAAATAATGAAACATTCCAGCGAACTTTTAAATGGCAACTTTTGCTAGTCAATTAACAATTATTTTCCGTAATCTCATTTAACACGCTAGTAAAAAAATTCGAACTTTTAGTTTGAGCATTTAGATTGCTAAAATAATAAAGGATATAAATAGTGCTCTTTGACGAACTAATCTGCATAAAATTTCATGCACGAAAACAATATTACTATTAGAAGGACAACTTAAAAACATAACTTGCATGAAAATATTCATTCCTCTTATATATTGAGTTATACAGTATATAACAGACTTTTTTGAAAGCTTTAATAAACATGCATACATCTTTATCTATATAAAGATTGAGTACAGAGAATTGAATTTACAATATTTATCAAGGTTATAAATAGCGTGAAACGTGGCGTGGCGGCATAGCCAAGCCTCAAGCTTTAGCGTGAGGCGTTGTGTCATAGCGTTTTTAAGGCGTGACTCAAGGCGGCAAAAAATATTTATAGAGTGGTCAATATTAGTTAGCTACTAGGCTTAAAATTGAGTTATGGAGTTACTAAGCCCGAATCCCATACAACCCAAATCATAAATACTTGTAAATAAGCTCAAGTCCATGAAATCTTTTAAAAGCTTCAAAAAAGGCACGCTATAGCGCGCTTTATCACGCCTTATCGCTCTTTATTGCACGCTACGCCTAGAGACGACGCCTTGGCCTGTTTCGTAACGTGAAGGTCACGCCTCGCGCTATAGCGCGCTTTTTAGAACCCTGGTATTTATGACCCAACCACATTAAAGCCCATAAACATCTATGCCTCTCTATTTGCCCTAAGTCAACCCTCCGTCTGTTTATTTGCCCTCATAAACCATTTACGTCATCATCGTGTCTTCATATTTACACAAGAGTTATAGCTGGAGTTACAAAATCTTTAATGTTTACATTTATAAATGCCAATGCAAGAAGGTGGATACAAAATTCATCTTGGTATGTAATCTTATAACTTTTAATTTTCTATACTGAAACAATTCTTTCCGGCTGTTGTTTAATTCATTTGATAGTGAACAGGTTATCTACAAGATAAGGTGGTGGGTCAGATCAATCATAAGATGAATAATACTAAATATAAAGATTAAGATGAAGAGTCTATCTATGTTGAGGTTAATTTTTTTTTGTTAGGGCTTGATTCAATTGCCGACCCCTATGTGTAGTAGATTGAGGGATTTTTTTTCTTTGAAAACTTTATTGTTTGTGAGAGGAAAAAGATCCTCTAAAGTTATGGTCAAACATGATTGATCATGTTAAGTTTATTGTGAGTGCAAATAAATAAGTGGGCCCATGATTTTTATTAAAAGAAAAATTCTAATGCAATTAACATATTTGTGATTGTGGAACATGATGTATCATGTTTGACTCAACTTTAGATGATTCTAATCCTTTGTGAGAACATGATATAATTGTAGGATGTAGATTTAATGCTTGATGACATGTTTTTTTAGTGTAATTTGCTATTGATTGTTTTTTTTGTTATTTTTGCAGTATCATTAGTCCAATTATTCTGCTTTTAATGAAGGTTGACATTTTCTTTTTGTTGTTTACCGCTTTAATCCCACGCATATAGACGTCTTTGTTTTGTTATTTACTGCTTTGGCCACATGTTTCTGACATAGTAACAACCGTTTGTAAACATGATTGTTTGTTTATTACTACTATCAATCATCAGGGTGTCTCCACTGCAGATAATAGTAGAGGTCCTGAAAATAGTAACGTTGAGTTACCTGAATCCAAAGATTGAGTACAGAGAATTGAATTTGTAGTATTTATGACCCAACCACATTAAAGCCCATAAACATCTATGCCTCTCTATTTGCCCTGATAAGTCAACCCTCCGTCTGTTTATGTGCCCTCATAAACCATTTACATCGTCATCGAGTCTTCATATTTACACAAGAGTTATAGTTGGAGTTACAAAATCTTTAATGTTTTATTTATAAATGCCAATGCAAGAAGGTGGGTACAAAATTTATCTTGGTATGTAATCTTATAACTTTTAATTTTCTTTACTGAAACAATTATTTCCTGCGGTTGTTTAATTCATTTGATAGTGAATAGGTTATCTACAAGATAGGGTGGTGAGTCAGATCAATCATAAGATGAATAATACTAAATATAAAGATTAAGATGAAGAGTCTTTATATGTTGAGGTTAACCTTTTTTTTGTTAGGGCTTGATTCAATTGCCGGCCCCTAAGTGTAGTAGATTGAGAGATTTTTATTCTTTGAAAACTTTATTGTTTGTGGGAACATGATATGATTGTAGGATGTAGATTTAATGTTTGATGAAATGTTTTTTTAGTGTAAGTTGTGATTGATTGTTTTTTTGTTATTTTTGCAGTATCATTAGTCCAATTCTTCTGCTTTTAATGAAGGTTGACATTTTCTTTTTGTTGTTTACTGCTTTAATCCCACGCCGATAGACGTCTTTGTTTTGTTATTTACTGCTTTGGTCACACGTTTCTGACATAGTGACAACCGTTTGTAAACATGATTGTTTCTTTATTACTACTATGAATCATTAGGGTGTCGCCACTGCAGATAATAGTAGAGGTCCTGAAAATAGTAATGCTGAGTTACCTGAATCCAGTTCCACGTGAAATCATGGTATATAACTTTCCCACGTTGCTTAATTACTGGATATTTTTTTATAGATGTGTAGATCTTTATTATAGATGAGAGTTTTATCTTTGTCATATTTTATTTTAGCCATCGTCTGCCTCCACATATTATCGCCGCCGGAAACGAGGTCTCCACGGTGAATCACCGCCGGAAACGAGGTTGCTCTCTGCTGCCACCATATATACTGTTGTAAGTTCTGTTTTATGGTTTTAGGCATTTCGTTTATATATATAGATCTATGTGGTTTTCATGTTTGAGAGTTTATTCATTCATATCTAATTCGTTTCGATATTTATTTTTTGTTTTTTTTCAGGTGCCAAAAAGATACTCCCGCCGCCGCCCTAACTTGTTTCTGTTCGTCTTGGAAAATACAGCAGTCATCGCCGTCCAAGTTTACCTAAGCCAACCAAACTGGTTCCCAAAAATAAATAATGTCTCGCAACATACCTTTTGAAATGCAAGTGGAAATCATGAAAAGGCTTCCAATTAGATCTTTGATTCAGTTCAGATCAGTTTCGAAATCATGGAAGTGTCTTATCGACAGTTCTGAATTCATTGGTGATTATCATGTTTCCCGTGATACTATGCATCATCTACTTGTAAGCTACACTGATTATGAGCAAAAATATGTATCGGTTGTAGATGATGATAATACTTTCCCCGAACACAAGTTTCCCTTGATTGTTCCTACGTCCATTGCACAACTTTCTAAACCAACAATAGTCGGTAGCTCTCGAGGCCTGTTGTGTTTGTATGGCTATGATGGTAAGCTAAGTTATTCTAAATCGAAAATGGCTGTTGTCTGGAATCCTACGATAAGAAAATCCATTGCGTTCACTCGGAATCAGGTATATATAGATTGGTTTATTTATTGGCGTGCATTTGATAGGTCTTATGTGGGTGGTAAATTTCAACGGTATGATCTTATTATGTCATTTGATATGATAAGTGAAGAGTTTACAGAAGTATACCTCCCTGGTCGTTTAGCAAAAGATTCTGACATTGGTTTATCTATATCTAAGCTAAAGGAGACTCTTGTTGTGCTTGAATACAATTTTAAGGTGGAGAGACATGTTTATGGTGTATGGATGATGGAGGACAGTGCCGAAAAATTATTTACAAAGCTATTCACCATTGACATACCATATGCATCGATACAAGATGTACATGGATTTAGCAAGAGTGGCAAAGCTATAATTGAAGTTAAAATTGACCTTAACCAGCATGCACTTTTTGTATATGGACCTATCTTTAAACACATGGGTTCTATTGGGATTTCTGGAAAGTTGTTTTCATTCTTAACGAGTTCCTACATGGAAACGCTACTTTTGCTTGATCTCTAAGATCTCATTATGAACTTCGACATTGGTTACGGACAAAGGTAAAGACAAAATTTTAGAATGTGGAGATGAGAATACACCACTTTTGTAACACATAATGCAAGCAAAGTGACATATGGAGAATGATGTGCATCATGGTGCGTATTAGTTGAAAGTTAATGTATACTTGGAAGCATAACATAATAGATTAATGCTTGTGTTCGAGACTTAGAGCCCATATCAATGTTTCTAGAATTAATGTATCAGGGTGCATATTAACTAGTTAGAGTTAACAAAAATCTTGTGCATACTTGATTAAGCTCAATGGTTCCACATTTGTCCGAAAAGCTGCCACCAATGTCCAATGTTGGTTGTTTAGTTAGGCATCCCTTTCAGTTTATAGAATTTGAGGACATCCAAACTACAGAAAAAAAATCTGATTGGTAGAAAACTATTTTCTTTAACCAAAAAATATGCATTACAGTTACATTAATTTTCGTTCCTTCACATGCATGGTTTTTGTGTTGCAGATGTTATTGGTTACATTACTTCTATCGGCAAATCTGCACAACCAAGGACTAGGTCAAAGACGCTTGATTTTGCCCTAACAAATGAAAGGTAGTCTATTCTTTGTATGATCACATGTATGAGCTAGCCCACTACGGTTCCAAATTTAAATGTTTGTTTTCCTCAAACAGGGGACACGCGCTTAGAGTGACATTATGGGGTAGGAGATGAACTACTAAAGATGATGTCTGGTCATTGTGAAAACTACACTTTAATCCTCACTTCTATGAGTGCTAAATATTACAACAGTAAGCATAAGCCTATGTCAATTGAACACCCATTTTACTATCTCTTAAAGCTAATGTTTGGTCCATCTTTACCTTACAGGTCAACTTGGCATATCGAGTTGTTCATCAATACTTATTCTAGACAGTGATGAAATTCCTGCAATCGTAGAGTTTATAATCGGATGCTCAAAGAGCCAAAAGTAATAATGCGCTCAACAAATAACTTTCTTCACACTTAGAGCGTTTTATATAATGCATGTGCATTACGTGTTTATGCTCAAACGACAAAAGTAACTTACCCCTCTTTCATAACTTCAGTACAATTGATATGAACTTGAAACTATAAGAATAACAATAAAATTTTAACCACACACTAAGCCCGGTGCAACGCACGGGCGTGGTCAGGCCTCGTCTTAATTATAATTAAATTTAAATCAAGCAACTCATTCATTTAATAATAAACTTAGGATTTTTCTCCTAGATGCTTGCAATAATCCATACTTGAATTCTTGCCATTTGTACACTTCATAAAAATTATATGAATTCATAAACTCCTTTGATTACTTACCGTCCTCACAATAGTAATCATCTAAGGAAGAGTTTTAAATTCCATTGTCATATTTCATCAATATGAACACTAGTATGACAATCTACCTTCTTTATATAATTAATGCGCATAGAAAGAATATTTAATCAAAAACAATTGCTTGCGTATGATGAAAAATCCTATCATAATGCATTCATCAAATATGTGTACAACATTTTCCTTATGAGTTTGAAACCAAGAACCAAACCACTTGGGTTTTTCTTCTCTTTGAAGAAACTCATCTTAACCTCTCAGTCTAACCATTTAGTTAAAGATCAATCAAGTTCCAAAAATGATTATCTTTATGGACAACATCTTAACATTCATAGTTTGAGTCATTTATCAAATTCAAAATTCAACAATGCATCTTAATGGTTTCACCATGATACCAAATTCAAAATTCAATGCATTTTAATGATTAACAGGTTCACCATGATCCTGTGACTCATATTCCTCAATATTGATATAACATTTATCAATCAAGTATTTGAGGTATCCTTGCGGATCTATGAACGAGAATTATATCATTATGAGGTTTAACATTTTCATGTAAAGCCTCGGTATGATATTCACTAGTGTGTTTAGAAGGTTATGTATTTTGTATTTTTATCTCTTTCAGATCTAAAAATGCTCCCACTTGCTTTTTGTAATTAAAGACTCTTCTATAATTACTTAGCATGTAGAGTAGCAATTACAAGATACATTGACAGTTCCTGAGTTTAGTTTGTTAATATCATTCTTCATAAGACTTTTAACAAATTCAGAACTTCAATTTTAAGACTTAAAGGGAGTCATCATATTCCATAATCATGATGGTGTCTTATCAACCTTCTAGGTTGGAGTTATTTTGAGTATATACAAGACATACTCAATTTCAAACCTTGACAGATTTGGAGGTAAAATATTTAAGTTATCAAAATCAAATAATTCCAAAGAATTTGATTCAACACTCTAGACATACCATGAATATGTGGTATTCTATGAGTAATTTTATTGTGAGACTTTATCACAATCTTTTAAATAACTTAATACTCTTTAGGTCACATACTTATCAATTGTGTCAAACCAAATTGAATATATAGTATTTAAAAAACCTATTTGCATGCAATAATGTATACGGCTTTAACTAGTTCAAGAACTCTATCCATGTTAACTATACATTATTTTGCCTTTGAACAATTCAAGGACTTTTGTTCATGTCATAGCCAGAAGATATAACTTACTTTATGTTATAAGTCTTTCAACATTTAAAGGACTTCATGTTTATTAATTTACATTAAACATAAACATATTTAACTAAAGTAATTCTGAACGCTTACTTTATGTTATAAGTCTTTTAACAATTAACGGACTTAATGTTTATTAATTTACAATAAACATAAACATATTTAACTAAAGTAATTCTGAACACCAACTCTTGGCTTCAGTAGTAATTTCAAGTTAATCAAGATTACTTCATTATTTGGGACATTCCAAGAGCACATAAACCTTTTACTTGAAGTAGTCTTTAAATCAAGATTACTTCATTATTATGGACATTTCACAAACTCTAAACATTTTACTAAAGTAGGTCTTTATTTCATAACTTGACAATATTTCTAAATTGCGGAAATAAGTCCTATAGAATATTTATTTTTCTTACCTTACGTCAAGAGAAACATTTAAGTCGTATTTTCCTTGTCATGTGTTTACCTTGCACACAATAAAGATTTCTCCACTTGTGTATGGCACACATCATACATGTAGCTAAACAAACGACATTTTGTTTGTTTATAGTGGACATATGATATTCACAGATATTAGCGTTACAAGTAGATATAGAACCACTTTGTTTAATAAGAAATAGTGCACGACTATCCTTAAAACCATGAGTGTCTATAGTTGGAAAATTATGCATTATCTCAAGACATTCAAGAAATAATTTGGGTTACTACCAAGATAATAAACCTTGTAGCTCCCACTGAATTAGACAACATTACATTAATGTCTTGTTTGGAAATAAATCACGATGCTCCCACTGAATTTGACAACATTGCAAGTGTTCCATAACCAGTGAAAACAAATTTATTTTCCAACTTTCTTTGAAATCTTAATTAGTAGTAATGTACTTTGATTTAAAAAATTTCTACTATGTAGATGAGGGACAATTCATCAATGCTATTTATTAACCTGAAAATTGGGCATGCAATTTCCTCTTTAATTTTGATTAAGACAAACAACTAAATACATTCTCTTAGTTTACCTTTACCACTTTTGCGGTAGTATTGGTATTTCCTAATCAAGAACTCATAATACATCTTACATTAAGATGTTATCATTTGATATATTTAAGAACATGTTCTCTAGTTATCCAAATGCCTTATATGTTTCAAAGTATTCACCACCGAATAACGGTGATGAAATCTATATGAAAATACAAGTTATGTAATCTACTTAACATGTAAGTTTGCTATGAGTTTGATTACATTAGGATATTTCTTACGTTCCTATTATAACTTTCTGGAGCAAGAAAGATGATAGGAATGAGTCTCCTTGTTCCTTACAAGGAAAGGAGTCTCGGTTTGACTTCTTCAAAGAAAGAAACAAACCTTTGTTTACGATTTATCGTTGCATTAATACTTTTAATAGAATCGCAAAATTCAATTTTTAGTATTTTTAATAATATTCTTTAGAGAAAATTAACTACCCATGTTTAATCATATAAACAATTAATTTTCTAAAGGCCATAACCCTACTTGACATACCACCACCACATCAGTTGATCTGCTAGTGATGGTGTATTCAAAAAGTAATCGACGATCAATAATTACCACCGGTGTAATTCCTAGAACCTTATGGGACTTACTTTATTACAATAATATACTAGTAAGCATGTTTCATCCCATCTATGCCTCGAGTTTAGGGTCTTACCACTAACCGATTAAGTCGTCCAATGAAGAACTGTGATTATGTAACACTAACGTCTTACGAAAAAATGTATAATCACATTGGGATTACAATCTACATACGTCTCATGCATAGTAAAAAACATCTGCAAATGTTCTTACAAATTGGATGACAATAACTTATTTAAAAAGGGTATTATATTTGTCGTGACAAATATGTATGAAGAAGCATGCATACATCTTCGTATCATACATTTTAATAAAAAAACTTTACTCAATTAAGTTATTTATTACGGTATCACTTATTTTATATACATCTAATATATAAATAGTGTTACCTTTTTAAAGTTGACGATTCAACGTATTTTCAAAACTTAAAGATTTTATATTTTATTGAGGGAAAAGATTAAAGAATGGTTAAAAACCATTCAAACCCTACACCATTAGCAACTTCATAAGTAGTATGCAAGGTAAGGAAACTACAACGTAGTTAGGTATTATTGGTTAATGGTATCTACAAGACCGAAGTCTTGATGAGTCTACCCGAACCTTATCCTTGCGACTAAGTAGTACTTTTGCAAAATACGTCATTGATAAAAATAAAACTTTAATTTGAAAAACACATTATGAACTATAAATAGTCCATAATAAATCTGATTTCATAATTATTAGTCATGTTTATGTTTATTTTTCAAAAAATCTTTTTGTTTTCTCACAAGTCAAACTTAAAATAAAACAACATAAACACAAAACTAATACATATAACACTTATTTCAAAAGAAACACTTAACAATTAAGCCATGCAAATATCCATTTCTAAATTATCTAATAATAAAAAAAAACATGTATATATTCATATAAGACTCATTCGTCCTAAAAACTCCGACAACAAACCATCGATAATACGCGATTTTTTCTTGTTTTTTATTAGATTTTTACTTTTTTTATTTTATGTTCTTGCTTAATTTGCGTAAGCCATATACAAATATATACCACATAGCGCATAAAATTTAAACAACCTTTAGGCCCTATTAAGACATAGCTAAGGTCTTTCCTAGCTTTTAAAGTCGTGGATCGAAACCACATAAATTTAATGTCTATGTTTTAATTCTTGATCATCATATTTGCATAAATCTTTAACAATTAACACGATTTATATCACATATCCCTCCATGATAAATTGCATGTATTTATCATGGACACCAAAATAACAACTAATTATAAACATAAAACCGATCAAGTAACAATTAAACGCATCAACTTTTATTTATAAAATTTTATACAACCTAGAATTCGTCTAATTAATTTTATAACCAATAAAAATTGAATCTTGATGCACAAAGATCGAATCTTTATGCATAAAATGCCCAAAAAGGCTTAAAAAATTGAATATTCAAAACCCTTATTTTTTGTCAAATTTTATTACTTTGTAACGACAAATCTACACGATGGCTACATGCCACTGTTGGTTTTTACCAACTAATTAACCATTAATCTACTCGAGTAACGCAGCGGAATAAATTAAACACGTAAAAATAACGTATTAACAAGGATCAAAAGTGTGTATCTTTTAGCAAAAATAACCACCACTTGATAAACGCGAGGTCTAAAGTGAATACCGACGCGAAAACTAAACAATTTACCAAAGTAGATAACCTACTATTGTGTGCATACACTACACTCACCGGAGATTATGCTAGGATGCAAGGCCTTTCGTTCACGAATAAAACAACGCAAAAACGGGTGTTCTTGTTTTGTCTTTCTTTTTCGTACTCAACATCAAAACCCATACGATAATTAATAACCGATTTCCATTTAGTATAGAATAACTACAATCAGCTCATAGCAAATAATCCTTGCCCATGCGCACAATCAATCTCAAGCATTCATGCATTACGTTATGATGAAAGATAACAAGCCACACTATTTGCTGATTTTCTATTATGGTATGTCGAACACGTTATAAAAAAACTGGGTTATGTTATTATTTGTGGCGTTTATTTTTCAGGGTATATCATATATTGTCTATAATTTATGAACTTTGGGGTGTTTATATAGTTTCTAAACTTGTTCTCCAAGTTAGACTAGACCACCTCCTCAAGTTTCATAAATCGACACTCTTCACCCTTGTACTCTTTTAATTCGACCGGTCACAACCAACACCTCACGGGTTTGGTTTTCGTGAAGTATATTAATATAATTAATATATCATATATATTACTTACATTAATAAACGTATCTTCTGTGTACACGTGTGTGCCCCCATAGGCTCACGTAATTTCCCGGACATATATTATTTGATATATGTACATATCCCAACATTGACTTCATTTTTCGTCCATTTTCCGTGTTTCTTGTCACATACTTGCATTTTACCTGAAAATAATGAAATAACCGTAAATGTATTAAATTCAAGTATTTACAAGACAATTGCAAGTATTTTCTTGGGGAAATTGACACTAAAAAGTATTAAATATTTGATTTTATCAAATATCCCCCTACTTGACTTCTGCTTGCCCTCAAGTAGACCTGTTAGAATAGTTTATAAAAGAGAAAATTCCCTAAAGAGTCCGAGTTGAAGGTTGCTAGTCACCTTCTCCCCTAAAAAACATTTTTAAGCCAAAGATCCAGGCGACTGGCTTGGGGCACCTCGACCACAACACGCCATATGTACCTATTTGTAAAGTATAAATATTTTGGGCACTGGTACTTAATTAGGCGTCATGTGAATAGGTGCGGACTAAGTTTTTGGTCATTTTACATTTGTAAAAGGACTGACAAAAAGTACATCCGTCATAGGGCGACATGTACTTAGGGCAACCAAACTAGGGCAACTATTACTTTATATATATTTTTTTCATTTATACAAATCAAAATATTACTTATACCAAAAAATTATACTAATACCTACAATATACTCCCCCACTTCATTTCCCACCTTCTCTCCCACATCATCACACAGAAACCTCTCCATCTACCCGCCCCCTGTTTTCCCCCGTTTTGATTAAAATCCCTATTTTCTTCAAAACGACATCTGCATTTCCTTGTAATCACATTATCTGAAACTAATCTTTATTCCAAACACATATCAGTCATTTGTTGGAGCAGATGTGGTGCTTGCCGGTAAGTTTCAATTATATTGATTATATTTATAGTTTACAAAATCTTGTTTGTGTTTTCACTGGTTTCTTATTGTTAGTAATTTAAGTTGTATTTTCAACCCAAGTTATAATGGTTTGTTTGATGAATGGTTAATGAGCGGATTTGATGTTCAAAAGAATAAGTTAGTCAATACCATGGTGTTAGTGACTTGAATCCAAGAACATAAACTGATGCCTATTGTTTTACTAATTTATAAGATATGTGTTTGTTAAATTTTGTAATTTTTGATTTTATAAGTTTATGAGTTTCATTGTATTTGGACACCAGTGTAAGTGTAGTCTGTTCACTCTTTTTTTTAGTTATACACTTAAATTGTTAGTATTTTGGTTTACTATGTTCAAAAACCTCTGTTTATTGAACTGATTGTTGTTATATTTTTCGCAGATTATGTAAGGAATGGTCATCATTAGGATAAATTTCATTATTTCTGTTTATTACGCCAAAAGTTAGAGCGAAGCGTTGATTTTGTTTCGGCGAACATTTTTCGACCTTCGATGATTTAATTTGTTGACCATGAACCACTACTAATAGATTATATGCTACGAAGACAGCATAAAGTTGATGATCAACATCATGATATGCCCTTGATTTATTATATGGAAGGTCATAATCTACATTTTGGTCGTCAAGAGTTTTCTCTTATCACCGGTTTATCTTCATTTGGAACTCAAAAGATTGCCCACTTACATAGTTACTGATAGCTAAAGTTTCATCAGAATAGGGGTATTCTCCCTAATAAGATAGGTTTTAGTATTACAAACTTAGATATTATTGGTGTTATTAAGGACGAGAAGATGTTTCGCAAGCTATTTGATGATGATGCAATACGTATTTGCCTTTTGTTAGCTTTGGAGGTAATATTTATAGGATGTTTGTTGACATTCAATGTGGATGATACCTTGTCCAGTTTGGTTGAAAATATTGAAGCATGGAATTCTTTTCCTTGGGGTGAGCATTTGTGGTCTCATTTGTACGATGAAATTAAGAATTTAAAAGAAAGGCATGGTGACGAGCACTATTACGGGTTAGCTAAAGATCACAACTATGTTCCCATATATTCGTTTTCTGGCTTTGTGTTTGCTTTCTAGGTTAGAAATTTATTTTAAATTGATCCAATTTAATTATACAAGGATGCTAAGACACTGATGCAGGCTATTGAGAGCAGATTTGGAGGTAATACTACTACAAAAAAAACTCATAAAAATCTTCTAAAGCAGCAGTATGAAAACTTTACTGCATCCAGCATAGAGGTGATTGAACAAACCTATTAAAGGCTTCAAAAGCTAATTAGTCAACTGGAGATGCATGGTGAAGTTACTCGTCAAGAAGGACAACAATCAGAAGTTCTTGAAGAAGTTTTGTCATAAGAATGGACACCATACTATAGTTTGGAGGAACAAACCAGAGATTGAGACATTGAGTTTGGATGACCTCTTTAACAACCTGAAGGCTTATGAACAGAGGTCAAGGGGACATCTAGCTCAACCACAAATTCACACAATATAGCCTTTCTATCCTCTAGCAGCACTAACAATGCATCTGGAGCAGTTAATACTGCTCAGGGTGTTAATATTGCTAGCACTCAGGTTGCTGCTGATAGCTCAAAAACTGCTGAAAAGATAAGTAATGCAATGATTTATTCCTTCTTTGCTAGCCAACCAAGTATTCCATAGCTTGATAATGAAGATCTTTAACAAATTAATCCTGATGATCTAGAAGAGATGGACTTGAGGTGGAACATTGCTATGCTAACTATGATAGCAAAAAGATTCATGAAGAATACTGAAAGGAAGCTGGACATGACCAACAAAGAAAGAATTGAGTTTGACAAGTCCAAGGTAGAATGTTTCAATTGTCAAAAGAAAGGACACTTTGAAAGGGAATGTAAGGATCCTAGGAATCAAGACAGCAGGAACAAGGAGCCTACAAGAAGGACTGTGCCAGTTAAGAAAACTACTTCAAATGCCTTAGTGTCTCAGTGTGATGGCTTTGGCTATGATTGGAGTGACCAAGCAGAAGAAGGTCCAACCAATTTTGCTCTCATGGCTTATTCTTCAACAAGTTCAAGTTCTTCTACAAACTCTTGAGCTTCTAATGACTCAAATTGTTGTTCATCTTGTTTTAGATGTGTAAAAAATCTAAAAGAATATAATGAACAATTAGTTAAAAGGACCTTAAGAATAGCTGAGGTAATGTTGTCGCTTTATAACACGAAACCAACATCACAGTTCTTATCACTTGGTGGTCTTTATAGTTGCACCACCTTTATCTTTTCTTTTTTTTATAATATCATGTATAATAGTAACATACACATATCCCTACTTAAGAAAAACAGTATCGAAATGATAATACCTAGGCTTTTTCCATGTATCAAAATGATGTAACCATTAAATTATGTGCCTAATCTTCAACCATTATCCTAACATTAGACTTTAGGTAGCCAGAAATTTCTACGCCAAAGATAAAATAGACTACAGGGTTTGGCTAAGAGCGAAATGGTATAACGATCAATATAATAAGGTAAAAGCATAGATTGGTGTAACCAAGTGTGATCTAGGGTATCTTGCACACTAAGATGATGCAAACAAAAGGGTTTAACATTGGGAGGATCGTAATTCGACAAGAATCCAAATGTAACAAGTCGATAAACACACACATAATGGTTATTTGGGTAAATTCTTAAATGTTGCCTTCTTGAACCATCTATTCTTGTTAATCAATTAGGTCTCAAAATGATGTACAAGCCAAGTTCTAAAGTCTACAATACTATCGACAAACTCAATATTTTAATGGATTTTTGTATAATGAGATGAAAACAGAACATCAGGCTTAAACCTCACCATAGTAAATATCTTTTGGAAGGGGTAATGTGCATTCGACAAAGAATTAATATTCTAGATTCAGAAAGAAAAACATGTAAAAATTTTAAAATTGGCACCATTTTTCAAAGAAAACTAGGAAATCAAAGGCAAGAATATGTCAAGTGATAATTCTACTCCCATCCCCCTACTTGTTTTGTACAATGTCCCTATTGTACATTAAAGAAATGAAATAAACATGAAAGAGTAGAATTAGAACAAGAAACTCCCTTGAGCTTTGCTTTTAAACATATGAGATGTAATAGGCCGACGGAGAAATTCAGAAAATCTTGAGCAAACTCATTTTCCCCTGTGATCACTAAAACAAACTAACAACATAAAATCACTCAAAGAGAAATATACAAGAAATACAAACCTAACTCACTTTCATAGGAATCACAATTGCATTTAGCATATGAAACAAGCCTTTTAAACCACTTGGTAGCCAAAGTGGATGAGTGAAGTCTCGTAAGGTTTTCCAGAGAACATACTATTGTCCTAGTTGTAGGATACCTCTTGTTGGACCCATTTCAATAGATCGAATTCCTTAAGCTTGTTTAAGGCTTAGTTATATTAGATAAATCTAGCACAACTATAGTAGAAACTTTGTTAAGTGTATTAAAGATTATGCGGAATCTAATCTTTAATATTAGAAGAATTCTTAATGAAACAGTTACACAAGATCCACGAATTTAACATACAATAAAAGCGTCCAATATTATTAAGAATAATACGAATCCCTCTCCTATGATGAGGTTACAAAACCTGAAGCTTAGAATAACACTTTCAAATCCGGTAAACAACCATAAACAACAGTCATATTAAACTCTATAACCCCTAGACCTCATTTATACACCAAGGAGTCCTAAGTCGATTTACACATATTCATGACGACTTAGAATATTCTCTATATCTATTCGTATGAAATAACTAATACTTATCACGTAAGTAATCATGAACTCCAAACAATCTGATCCTTCTCGTCTGTCTTTATCCTTTCAGTAGAAACTCTTTCATCAGTCTTAATCTTTGAGCAGTAGTAACTTATACACCAACATCATTAACTGATCAACAAGCAGTAGTAACTACTTTAGAATATTTTCTTCAATCTTCAAACCAGCAGTAACGTAATCTTTACACTAACATCACTAACTTTTATACTAGCAGTACTAAATATATCTAATAGTAGTAACTGTAACTAGCAGTTTACTAAACTTTTATTACTAATCATTACTAATTATACTAGACAGTAGTAACTTGAACTAGCATACTAACTTTAGACTACAACACTAACTACTTAGCATATTTTCATCAAAGTTTAATGAACAGACACTAACTTTAGCTTAGTCAGGTATAAACACAAACCACTAGCATAAAATCTAAATCATCAAGAATCTTTTAATCCTAACAACTCCCTAATCTTGATATTCTTTTTTCCAAAATCTCAATTTTCTCATTATAACTTCAATTTATTCTTCTTCAAAATCTCAAGTTTCTTTATTGAAAGCTTCATTAATCACCAGGAGGATGCTTCCAAACACTTCATTGATTTTTAAGCTATTTTGTGAGAAGTTTAAGAAGCTCATTTTCCATTTCACTGAAATGATCACATTGAAGCTTCTTGTTTAACATATCAGTAATTATAGCAGGTGTAAGGGGATATCTCTTTTCTACCAGCATGTGAATGTGCATATGTTGCATCCTTAAGGAATAAACTCCACAGGAGTCATATAGCTTCCAATCCAACACTCTGTAATCCTATTGATTCTTCCAGACTATGTCTTCAACATGTGGTTCAAACATTGTCTTTAAATCTCCTAATAGAATCAAATCTAAGTCCTCTACTGGTCTTGTTGATCTATATTTAGCTTTTACCAACTTCCACAGAGTTTCAAAATCTTCCTTGTAAAAGCTTTTGAGCATATGACTGAAGACTAAGTACATCTTTGAACTTCCATCAGCTCTGATTATCTGGTAATAGTTTTTCTTTCCTTCTTTATGAATCTTCTAGTCAATAATGGTTGGAGGGTTAGTAGACAAAGGAATAGCATCAATTGATACTTCTTCTTCATCAGAAACAATTTTCATGAGCTCTTTAATCTTAGCTGTTTCTTGATCATCATCCACTTTAGCTGTTTCTTAAACATCATCTACCTTTTGCTTTTTAGTGACCTCTTGTTCCAGCTTATCTCCTGCTCTCTTTGAACTACCCTCCACCAAGTCTGTTTTAAAGTTAACAAATGTATTCACCCTCTTGAAAGCTCTGTCAAACATCTTCTGAATAGAATCAAAAGATTTATTCTTCAAGTCTTTGGGCTTCTTTCCTTCTATATTCTTCAGGTAAGTACACATGATTTTTCTTTGTTGAGATTAGTTTGGTGGTTTGTTCCTCTTCTCTTTTGCTCTTTTAGCTGCAAAGTGTTTTCTTCTTTGCTCTAGGAGTTCTTTAAACAATGTGGCTTTTTTCAGTTGTGAACTGCTCTTGTTCTTCAGCTTGTAGTCTTTAAGCCAACTGGTAATCAGCATCAACCTTATCCTGAATATCATCCCATTGTTCAGTCAGTGCAACATTGGCTTCATCTTTCTCCCTTGAAGTCTCTCTTCTTCATCAAACTCAGCTTGTAATCTTTTAGCTTCTTGTTCATCAAAACTGATTTAATCTTTCTTCTTCATCTTCACGGGTTCTTCTACCATTATTCCTTTGCCTTTGTCCTGAACTTTTGCTTGTAATGGTTGTAAAGAAATTGTTGTTGTTGTTGTAGATGTACCCAGCTCAGTAATGACAATTCATTTCCTTGGAGTTGGAATTGTAGCAGTTGTTGTAGTTGTAGCAGCACTAACCTTTGTACTGGCAGCACTAACGGGTACACTTGGATCTTCTACAAAATTGGCTTTTACCTTAGGTTTTACATTTTTCAAAGCAATAAGTGCTTGAGCCAAAGTAACTTCATCAACAGTCAAATTCACATCTTTAGCAACAACTTCTTGTTCTGCTAACACCTCATTACCAGTCAGAGTGTTCACATCAAACATATCAGCATCATCTTGATCATTAACCAGGGTAATGTCTTCATCAGCATCAATAGCATTTATCCTCCCCTGTTTGGACACATCCTCACCTAAACTTTCTTCATCTCTAAAGGATTCTACCCTAGTTGTAAGACCAATTTTGTATAACTTTTTAAGCCCATGAGTTCTTGACCTCTTTTTCTGTTCAAGCTTCTTGACCCTCCTCTTCAAACTAACAATCTCTTAAGCTTGTGTGGTCTTTGTCTTTTCCAAATCAAGAACTCTTGTTTGTAAATTGGTACATAATTCCATCAATTCCTTAAGTTTCAGACTATCACCATTTCGAAGTGTGTTACCTCTTGTGAGCAGTGGATCATTAGAAAGTTTAGATACATTCTCAAACCTAGTTTGAGCAATTGTATCCCCCATGGTTTCTTAGCACCTAGGACCACCACCTGAAGTAGTTCCTAGGGAACTAGATTCATTAGGTGTTGCCTTGGATCGGGTCTTATTGATGTTACCACTGTCCTGCTCTGCTTCTAAGCTAAAAGAAGTAGTGGCAGCCCTCACCAAACTGTCACCCCTCTCCTTATGGACAGCCTCATCTGCTACATGTTCAGTAGGACCACTAGACTGAGGTATCTGAGTATCCTTTCTCTTTGGATTCCTAGGTTTTTGTTTCTTTTGAGGTTGAGATGTTGATGGTTGAATAAAAGTGGGTGTGTGATGGGGATTAGTAGGCATTGCTGAACCTTCACCCATTTTAGCTTGATTTTGCACCACCATTGTTGGAAATAATGGTGTTTCCCTTCCAGAAAAACCTTTTCCTACCCTTCTCATATTCCCAAATATCTTCTTAGTGTGAGAGGGTGCAATATATATTCTGTTGTGAGTAGGCATCCCTTTCAAGTTGGTTATCCAAAAAGACTTGTATAAACCTTAGATACATTAAAATTTTGCCCACATTATCCAAGTTCTTCACCATACTTTCAAAGATGTATTTTGAAAAGTTGAACTTCTGGTTTGTAGCTAAACAGATAATGGCAGATGCCATAGTGCTACTAAACTCATTCCATGCAGTAGTCTTAGAACTTAGGCATTGTAAAATAGTATGAATCAGAAATTTTCATTATTTTGAATTAGTTTAACTACGACTAGATACATGCTTATTCGTAGATGAACACGTTTAATAAGCAATATTAAATTCATAATTTTTAACTCAATTATATGATGGTTGTTATACCACACTCAAAACAAGTTTCACTGTCATTGCATCTGTGGAATAGATTATATAATTAGACGAGTGTTTTTTGATAGATTGAAAAAACCATATTTCTTGATGCAATTACATTTTAAGTCGGCTGAATGTAGATATAGTTTTGGAAGATTACTTAAAATAATGTCAGAGGCATCAGCAGAACCAAAGGCATCAGCAAAGGCATCAGCAGAACTAGTAGACAATGAGGCTCTCTATAAAATGCTGCTCTCCTTTCATTGATGTAATTTTCAAGTTATTACAAAGGTATCAACAGAACCAGACTGCAATGACATTAGCAACCACAAGGTTGCAATGGCGTCGACAACATCACCACCATCGTGAAACGGCAACGACACTAGCACGGCAAAATTACAGCATCAAGGCTTAAGCTTTTTTAAATGCCTAAGCTCAGTGGGGCTCGAATGCACAGATGGAAAGATTAATAGAGGTACGATCCAATATCTCATATACAAAAATTGATTATGACCTTATTTTATTTATAAATATAAAGAAAATTATTGTCTGTTATATGAGGTGAAACACACTAATTCTTAAAGTCAAAACTGATAGAGCACATGTTAACATTGCTTACCTATGAAAATATATGTCATTCTACAACCTAACCTACATACAATCAAGAGTTGATTTTTTTTATCTTTATTATCAGGTACTCCAATCCTCACCGCCAAATTAGCTGGCCAATAATGTTGCAGTAGGTTCCAAAAGGACCTTCTTATGTCCACACTAGAGGTGCGTATCCTTTTTTCAAGTTTCATTTACAGTATATGTGAATTCCCTTTTTTACCAACTTTAATTTTCCTACATCGCCTGTTTGCTATTTTTTTCGTTTTGTTTTAGTGTCATAAGCTGATCATATTTTGTAATTGTGCATACCTATGATCTCGGGAGGTAAAAATCCCTAAAAATCACACCGCCCGTTTGCTATTTTTTTCCTTTTGTTTTAGTATCATAAGCTGATCATTTGTTGTAATGTGTAGACCTATGATCTCGGGAGGTAAAAATCCCTGAAAATTAGATTCACACCAGAGGATTTTTAAGAAGAGGTAACAAGACACATTTCTGCCAATCAAGTTCTTGAGTTATCTATCGTCACTCTAGATTTCAAGTGATACTTTTCTTTAGTTTTTACCTAAATTGTTCAAAATTCTAACTAATGCTTATTTGTTTTGAATATTCAGGGTTATTGGGCCTGCGATGCCAACTGCTGAACTACTTGCTGCAGCGGCTAAGTTAACCGAAGCACATGCTGAGTTAAGGTATGATTACAGGCTTTCGATCCCATGTAAAAGGAGAGACCCTATGACATGCCTTTTACTATAATTAACTAAATTATATCGCCTTCTGCATTATTCTTTTTGTGATGATATGTAGTATTTTTAATTGATGTAATTTTCAGGAGGAAGTTTGATCTAAAAGATGTTAGGGTCCCGATATTCGGCGGACATGTAGGAGTTATAATTCTGCCCCTTCTTTCCTAGGTAATGAAATAGCTTAATTTAAGCTTACAAAACTAAACTTTATACTCACTTTTATCAACTTTATGTGGAGTATAGATTATACTTAACCAAAAGAGTTTAAAAAAGTGTATAATTGCTATTTTCCTAACTAATGTGGAATATCGATGTTAAACTAAAAATGCAGGCTATTTTCGGCCGTAAAGTTGCAATATGAATCTGGTTCTTAACAATGAGGCTCTCTATGACATCTGTTTGGGGCTTTGAAGCTCAGCAATCAAAGCTGTAAGTACTCTCTGTTCATTAGTCCCTTAGGAATATGGGGTGTCTGGAATTGCTATCAAAGCATGTGTTAAATTGGGTCTTAATCAGATATTAAAAGAACCGACTTTTGATATTACTTAAGAGTTAATACACTTTATTTGCTCGGTTTGTAAAGCTGAAGTAGTATTTGTTTTAGTATCTTTGGTATAAGAAATATAGGATCTTGGCCTGATAACTTTGTTTTTTGGACAACCCCGAATCTTGGAAATAAACAGCTAAATGTTAAGAAAAGAGGTCAGTAGAATCTTGGATACGTGGTTGGTTTGTCTATTGTTTATGATCGAGTCAGATTTATTGTCAATTATTTGTTATTTGTTGTCTTCTTAAGAACCTTATGTGGGTTTTATAAGCTTACTGTTTATCCAAAAAATGAACAGAGATACTATAATCTGATCAGTAACAATATACTAAATATACATGTATGGATTTATATTATGAATAACTCAACAACGGAAATTAAGATATCTGAAATTATTAGCTATCAAATTGTTAGCTATCGCTATTACTACGGATATAAAACCACTAGTAACTCAATAAGAATAAAACAATGGCATGGCCTCGATAAAAATGTTCAACTTCAGCCATTAAATATGATACATTATTGCTTGCGAAAGTATTAGGAGGGTAAACATATATGGGATCATTTCAAGATATTTAAAAAGCGTAATGGTAGAAATTGATATTAAATTGACATTGATAGAGCTGAGAGTAAGTAAACATTTTTTGCAATACTTGGATATTTTTCCATATTTCAAATCAAACACCAAAAAAAAACTTTGTATAATAGTGAAAAAAATTAAAGTAACAAAACTCAGCCCACACCAAATTAGTTGTGCATCATCAGTTTGTCTAATTTGAATATTCCATACAAAGTAGCAGTTTTACACAAATAATTATATGCAACTATTCACCAGTCATTGTATTTGTTTAGGAAATCAAAAAAATAGATTAATTATACAAATTGATTGTGGCTCTACTAAAAGTATTAGTCATAAAAGTTAGTGACAATACTCGCATCTAAAATGACAGGTGTGGGAAATTCTACAGCTAATGGAGGAGCAAGTAGTGAGTCCAGTAACATGTGCAAAGGCAAGATAACTAGGACAAACATGAGTAACCTAAAAATCATAAATTATCGAATCTTATGTTCTTTGTTTAAAGCTTACGAAATAGGTCCATAAGACACATTTGTTTGTTTAATTAGATGAAGAATTCGGTCTTTATGCAATTTGTATACAAACTTTTAATGGTTTATTTGAACAATTGTTTCAAACAAGTTAATGGTTGTATGATTTCGTGAAAGAATCAAACTTATACATAGATACTAATACTTTTTTTCTATAATAAAAAACAATGTAAACACAATGGACCCCGCAGCGAAGCGTGGGTAACAGATACTTGTTATATCATAAAAATCATACTACTCGTAAGAATAGCTTGTATTTCAATTCTATCATCGAGAGCGCACACCAAAATGCTACTAGACCAAAAGCTCGAAAGAGAAAATCTAGCTTCGTATAACAATATAGATCGAAACAAGTTGAGTCATCTTTAAAAGTTGACTTATCATTTTTTTAATTAGTATACATTTAAAAGTTAACATTTTAACTTAAATTTTTTGAATTAATTCATTATGATATGTAGTGTCAATAACTCATCAAATGACACAAGTCGTAGCCGATAGTGTTCGATATGAAGAATTAACGGAGACTCTTTGGCTAGTTTTTGATTACAATCTTTCTTGAATAGTGTTGGAGTTACTGCTGCTCTTATTGATGTTAATGCTGCTCAGTCAAAGTTAGTGCTGCTGGACGAATTTCAATGAAAATTATTCTAAGTGTTTAAGACTGTTGGTAAAGTTACAAGTGTCAGTACAAAGTTACTACTGCTAGTGGAAGTTAAGACTGCTCAGAGATAAAGACTAGAAAATATGTTAAGTATTACAACTAGCTAAGTGCAAAAAGTTACTACTGCTGGTGTAAAGTTACTACTGCTGAAGAGTTAATGCTGCTAGTAAAGAAGTTAGTACTGCTTATGTGATTTGTATGAGATATTTTGGTAAAGGATATGTATAAGTTATTTATTTAGAAGATTATGATTACTTAGGAAAGTATTGTAAGCCGTATAGGACTCCCTGGTGTATAAAAGGAGGTCCTAGGGCATAGAGATGAATGTACAAAACCAATATGAGTCATTCATAGAATTATCATAGCTTTAAGGTCTTTGTAACCCTAATACTTTAAGAGTATTCGTATTATTTGCATAATAATATTAGAGCTTTTATGTTTTGTTGAATTATATGTTCATTGTGTTTACTGTATTCAATATCAATTCTTTTCTAAAATATAAAGATAGGATTTTTCGCATAATATATAAAATACTCAAACACAATTTCTAACTTATAAGGTTGAGTTAAATATATTTAATATAACTAAACCTTAACAAGCTAAGAAATTCAATCTATAAAGTGATTCAACAAGTTATAAAGTAGCTTTTTGAAACTGTGATCAGAAAGAAATCTATTAGTGTACAACAAAGCTTGCTAAGAAGATATGGATTAAGATTTTGCACACATGGTGGCTGCATCCAAAGTTCCTATGCTTAAACTGAGTGAGTTTGAGTTATGAGGATGATGATTGAACATACATCCAATGATAGACTAAGCACTATAGGAACATAAGAAGAATGGTGCAACCTTACAAAAAAAACAATGTGGAAGGTAAAGAGCAAGTGACGCTTATTGACATTGCTGAAGTAAGGCTCAAAAGATTAGAAGATGAAGGCTGGAATTTACATTACTGATGGGCATCCCAATGAACAACAGTTAAGTTAACTCTATAAAGATGCCTACAAGTTGCAGGAAGCTATTAAAAGAGAATTTGGTAGGAATGAAGCTCTAAAAAACTGCAAAGAAATTCTCTTAAAGCAGCAATATAAAAGGCTTACCTGCTCTAAGCACAAAGATGCTTGATCAAACCTTTTGATAGGCTTCAAAGCTTGTGAGACAGTTAGAGCATATTGGTGAAAACCTTCACAAGAAAGATGTTAATCAAAAGTTTATAAAGAAGGTTTGTCCACCCTGAGTAGAACACACATGCTGTTGTGTATGAATAAAGCTGAGTTAAGATACAATAATCAAGGATGATCTCTAAAACAACCTCAAGATTATGAACCAAAATCCAACAGATGTCTAGCTCAAAGTTTCAAGCACATAAAACATGGCTTTTGTGTCCTACGTCAAATAACAACACTATCAGCTCTAATTAAGCATTAATGCTGCTTATGTGAGTTACTACTCGCGAACACTCAAGTTAAATACTTCTTACTCAAGCAAATAATATAACTTAGTGATGATGTTCATTTGTTCAATTCTTATGCCAGTTCAACCAATAGTCTCAACTTGCACATGAAGACTTACAACAAATCCATCCTGATGACATAGAAGAGATAGATTTAAGATGGCAAATGGCCATGTTGACTATGAGGGCTAGAAGGTTTTTGAAGATCAAGAAGGAACTTACTATTAATGACAATGGAGACTATTGTGGATTTGATAAGTCTAAAGATGAGTGTCTACAACATTCCACAGAGCGGGGATAATTTTGCTAGGGATATATAGCTTTAAGAAATCCAAGATAACAAGAATAAGGAAATGTCTCCAAGAAGGAGCGTGCCTTGTGAAAACAACTACTTGAACAGCTTTGGGGCAATGTGATGGTCTTGGGTGGATATGTACTGGAGAGATCAGGTAAGGCAATGCCAAATTCATGCACTTATGGATTACTCATCTTTAATTTCTGACTCAGAGGTATCCAATGATTCTACTTGTTCTAAACCTTATTTGGAAACTGTTAAACTTCTTAAATCTCAATATGATCAACTATTAAAAGATTTTAAGAAATCTGAGTTAATGGTTCTAGGTTATAAAACAGGTTTAGAGTTAGAGGAATAAAAACTAGAATTTTATACAAAAGAATGAGTCTGTTTATGTAGAAAAAAATTAATGGCTTAAAATAGGATATTCAAGTAGGAGAAATAACTATTGGAGAGCTTAGGAAGAAGCTTGAAATAGTTCAAAAAGAAAAAGATGGCATTCAATTTAATGTAGACAAATTTGAAAATGCATCTAAAAGTTTAAACAAGATCATAGAGTGTCAGATAGTTGACAATTACAAGAAAGATTTAGGCTATAATGTAGTTCCACCTCCATACACAGGAATTTTCATGCCTTCAACACCTGACTTGTCTTTTACTGGCTTAGATGAGTTTGTTTAAAGAGCCTTAATTCTAATATTTAGTGAAAGTTATTCTAGTGAAGACGAGCCTAAGGTAGTTAGTGAAGAATAATGAAACCTCAAATAATTTTGAAGAATATGAGTCAGATAGTGAAGGAAGAAAATGTGTCCTCAAACTAAAACAAAGAGAAAAACCTTTAAGCCTATATTGCTAAGATAGAGTTTGTCAAACCTGAGAAACAAGAGAAAACTGCTAAGAAAACTGTTAAACAAGTCGAGCAACATAGGCAAAACACTTACAGTCCAAGAGGCAATCAAAGAAATTAGAACAATATGATGTCCTAAAAGAATGGGAAGCAATTTTGAGATGTTTAATAAGGCCTGTTATTGTGTAAGCTTTTTATCATTTGTACTTGTTGATAGCAATTACCATCAAAAATAGTTTTTTTTCAAAATTCAAAGGAGGTAAAACCTTATTTGAGGAACCATGCTCAAAGGTAAATCTACAAACTTTGCTAAAGAGACTCGCCCCTGTGCTAAAAAGAACATGGTTCTAAAAGCAGTACTAATGAAGTCTGGCTTAGTATCAATTAATACTGCTAGACAAGTTAATACTGCTCACTCAAAAACAATAGTGAATGCTGCTAGACCAATGTCATATCTTTCTAAAACAGCACATTCAACTATTAAGAGGCCCATTCATAAGAACACAACATTTAAAAATAGTAATATTAATCAAAGGGTTAATACTGTTAGGGGTGAAAAATTTAATACTACTAGGCCAAAAGCAGTAGTTAATGTTGTTTAGGGAAATAATTTGAATACTGTTAAGGCCTCAGCTTGTTGGGTTTCGAAACCAAAGAATAAAGTTTTAGACCATGTTTCTAAACACAACAGTGCATCAATCACCTTGAAAAAGTTTGATTATGTTGATGCACAAGGAAGATCCAAGTCAGTGATGGCTTGGGTCCCCAAAAGAAACTGATTTTCTTATCTAATGTGCAGGGCAATCCACAAATAGATTTACAGGATCAAGGAGTGATTGATAGTGGATGCTCAAGGCACATGATAGGGAACATGTTTTATCTTACAGACTATGAAAAGATAGATGGAGGATATGTTGCTTTTGGAGGAAATCCCAAAGGAGGGAAAATCACAGGAAAAGGTACACAGTCTAATGGTATTACAATTACAAAAGCAAGTGATAATGCAGGTCAAGCTAGAAAGGAGACAGAACCTGTTAAAGATTACATTTTGCTACTATTATGGACTATTGATCCACCATTTTCCCAAAATCCAAAAAGTTCTCAGGATGATAGATCCAAACCTTCAATTGATGATGAAAAGAAGGTTGATGAAGATCCAATAAAAGATAGTGAATGTAATGATCAAGAGAAGGAAGATAATGTTAATAGCACTAACAATGTTAATGCTGCTAGCACAAATGAAGTTAATGTTGTTGGTAGAAAAACAAGCATTGAACTTCCATTTGATCCAAATATGTCTGCTTTGGAAGATTATAGCATATTTGACTACTCAAATAATGATGAAGATGATGGTGCAGAGGCTGACATGAACAATCTGGATACAACAATCCAAGTCAGTCCTATTCCAACTACAAGAATTCATAAAGATCATCCTCTTGATCAAATGATTGGAGATTTGCAATCATCTATACAAACAAGAAGGATGTCAAAGAATTTGGAGCAACATGGATTTGTTAGTACCATTGAACAAAGAACAAACCATAAAGACCTTCAAAACTGCTTGTTTGCTTGTTTTTTATCACAAGAAGAACCCAGAAAGGTAATTCATGCATTGAAGGATCCAACCTAGATAGAGGCTATGCAGGAAGAGCTTCTACAATTTAAGTTACAAGAAGTTTGGACTTTAATGGATTTACCAAATAGAAAAAAGGCTATAGGCACTAAATAGGTTTTTAGGAATAAAAAGGATGAAAAGGGAATTGTGATAAGAAATAAAGCAAGATTGGTTGCTCAAGGGTACACACAAGAAGAAGGGATTGACTATGATGAAGTCTATTCCCCTATTGCAAGAATTGAAGCAATTAGGCTATTTTTAGCTTATGCTTTATTTAAAGATTTTGTGGTGTATCAAATGGATGTCAAAAGTACTTTTCTCTATGGAAGAGTTGACAAAGAGGGTGTATGTAAATTCAACGCACAGATTTGAAGATCCATACTTTCCTGGATAAGGAATACAATTGAAATGCACTGTATGACTACATCAACTCCTAGAGTTTAGTATAGAAACCTTGTCAACATTCAGTTGGACAATGGGTTATCAAAAGGTAAAAATGACAAACCCATTATCCCTTCAAAAGGTACAAAGGTGATATTTTGTTAGTCCAAGTTTATGTAGATGATATCATATTTGGTTCAACAAAGAAAGAGCCATGCATTGCATTTGAGAAGTTGATGCATGAGAAATTTCAGATGAGTTCTATAGGAGAACTTATTAGTCAAGATAAATATGTTGTTGAAATTTTAAAGAAATTTGGGTTTACAGAAGTCCGCACACCAATAGAAACTCAAAAGCCTTTGCTCAAGGATGAAGATGAGTAAGAAGTAGATGTTCATATGTATAGGTCAATGATTGGTTCATTGATGTATCTTACATCTTCAAGACCTGACATCATGTTTGCAGTGTGTGCCTATGCTAGATACCAAGTCAATCTAAAGGTTTCACATCTTCATGCTGTGAAAAGGATTTTTAGGTACTTAAAAGGTCAAACAAAATTAGGCCTTTGGTATCCAAAAGATTATCCTTTTGATCTGGTAGCATACACTGATAGTGATTATGCTGGAGCAAGCTTGGATAGGAATTTTACAACAGAGGTTTGTTCAATTCCTTGGATGTAGATTAATATCATGGCAGTGCAAGAAACAGACAGTGGTTGCAAATTCCACAACAAAGCTGAGTATATAACTGCTTCAAGTTGTTGTGGATAAGTGCTTTGGATTAAGAATCAACTACTTGATTAAGGTACAATTTTATGCTTACCAAGAATCTTTAATGACAATAACATACAATATACATAAATAAAGAAATCCTATTTTTCATTAAAAAACAAAGCATATAGAGATCAGACATCATTTTATTAGAGATTGCAATGAAAAGAAATTAATTCAAATGTTCAACATCTATACTGACAAGAATGTTGCAGATTTGCTTACAAAAGCTTTTGATGTAAGTAGATTTCAATATTTGATTGCTAGTATTGGAATGCTAAATCCTTAAAGTCTTTTATCTCTTTATGTTTTTGTAGAGTTTTGTATGAATTAGTACTGTTATTCATGTCATTAAAAGTTTCTGCTGTTAAGTATAATTAGTGTTGCTAGTTATACTTAATACCGCTGAGGTTCTGCTGTTAGTTATACTTAATACTGCTGGTATAATTAATGTTGTGATTATTGTAAAAATTGCTATGGATCGTGTTTTCTTGGTTTTTAGACTAACATTTTGCAGAAAAAGCAAAGAAAAGTGTGAGATTGATGATGGAAAAGCTGGTTATTAGAGAAAATAGATAGAGAGTTTTGGTGAGAAAAAGAATTGAGAGAATTGGTAAGAATAAAAACAAAAAGAGAGTTGTGTGGAATAAAAACAGATAGAGTGATTTGGTGAGTAAAAGAATTGAGAGAAGTGGTGAGTTGAAAAACAGAAAGAGAGTTAAATATATTAAAAACAGACAGAGTGTTTGGACTGGAATTGGAGTTATTGTTGGTAACTCAAAGTTAATGCTGCAAGGCATAAACTTAATACTGCTGGTAAAAGTTAATGCTGCTAGGCATAAACTTAATACTGCTGGTAAAAGTTAATGCTGTCAGGCATAACTTACTACCGCTGGTGAAAGTTAATGCTGCTAGGCATAACTTACTACTGCTAGGTTACTACTGTTGGGCGAAAGTTAATGCTGTTGAGGATATTTTCATAAATACTTCGATTAAGGGTTTCAATCAATCATTTAATCGATTTCACTCTTTCAAATACTCTCTAATCATAAACCCAAACTCAATTTTATCATCCATCATTAAAACCCAGCACAAATGGCAAATCTAAAGTTTGCTGATACTCATAACATGGTCGTGTTTTTGTCTAAACCCGCAAAAAGTGAAGGGTTTGAACAAATTGTGGATTTTCTAAATGCAAACCCTATAAGATATGCACTAACGATCAATCCCACTATATATACTTCGTGCATTGAACAATTCTGGGCTACTGTCAAGGTCAAAACTATCAATGGGGAAGTATAGTTACAAGCCCTAGTGGATGGAAAGAAGATAATCATAACTAAATCAACTGTGAGAATAGATCTTCAACTAGAAGATGCTGAAGGTGTTGATTTTCTACCTAATTCTACCATCTTTGAACAGCTTACACTGATAGGGTATGAGAAAATTTCACAGAAGCTTACTTTCTATAAGGCATTCTTTTCCCAACAATGAAAATTTCTGATTCATACTATTTTACAATGCCTAAGTTCTAAGACTACTGCATGGAATGAGTTTAGTAGCACTATGGCATCTGCCATTATCTGTTTAGCTACAAACCAGAAGTTCAACTTTTCAAAATACATTTTTGAATAATATAGGCAAATTTTTGATGTATCCAAGGTTTATACAAGTCTTTTTGGATAAACAACTTGAAGGGATGCCTACTCACAACAGAATATATATTGCTCCCTCTCATACTAAGAAGATATTTGGGAATATAAAAAGGGTAAGGAAAGCTTTTTCTGGAAAGGAAACACCATTATTCCAAATAATGGTGGTACAGGATCAAGCAGAAATGGGTGAAGGTTCAGCCAATCCCACTGATCCTCAACACACACCCACTTTTATTCAACCATCAACATCTCAACCTTAAAAGAAACAAAAACCTAGGAAACCAAAGAGAAAGGACACTCAGATACCTCAGTCTAGTGGTCCTACTAAACATGTAGCAGATGAGGCTATCTATAAGGAGTTAGATGACAGTTTGGTGAGGGCTGCCACTACTGTTTCTAGCTTAGAGGCAGAGCAAGACAATGGTAACATAACAAAGACCCAATCCAAGGCAACACCTAATGAATCTAGTTCCCTAGGAACTACTTTAGGTGGTGTTCCCAGGCGCTAAGAAACCATAGGGGATACTATTGCTCAAACTAGGTTTGAGAATGTATCTAAACATTATAATGATTCACTGCTCGCAAGAGGTAACACACTTCGAAGTGGTGAGGATAGTCTGAAACTTAATGAATTGATAGAATTATGTACGAATTTACAAACAAGAGTTCTTGATTTAGAAAAGACAAAGACCACACAAGCTGAAGAGATTGTTAGTTTAAAGAGGAGGGTCAAGAAGCTTGAACAGAAAAAGAGGTCAAGAACTCATGGGCTGAAAAGGTTACACAAAGTTGGTATGTCTAGAAGAGTATAATCCTCTAGAGATGAAGAAGATTTGGGTGAGGATGCTTCCAAACAGGGGAGGAGGATTAATGATATTGATGCAGATGAAGACATTACCATGGTTAATGTACAAGATGATACTGATAATGATATATTTGATATGGATACTTTAACTGGTGATGAGGTGTTGGAGAACAAGAAGTTACTGCCAAAGGTGTAAATTTAACTGTTGATGAAGTTACTTTGGCT
>BQNB010069397.1:0-33504 GCA_026074375.1 Tanacetum coccineum | reverse complement strand
AACTAACACCCTATTTTAAACATAACAAGCAATATTAACTGCTTCAGCCCAGAAAGTTGTTGGCAATTTTGAATCAGTTAGGATAGTTCTAGCAGCCTCTATTAGTGTCTTATTTTTCCTTTTTGCTACTCTATTTTGTTGTGAAGTCCTAGCAACACTAATTTCCCTCTTAATACCCTTCATTTCACAGAACTGATTCATGACCCTATTCTTAAATTCAGTCCCATTGTCACATCTAACCACTTTTACCCTAAGGTCTATTAGATTTTCTATGCTTGTTATGAATGTTTTAAGGATTTCACTAGTTTCATCCTTAGTGGCTAAAAAGAAAACCCAACTAAACCTACTAAAATCATTTGTGACAACTAGGCAGTACATCTTTTTCATTAAACTCTTTACAAATGTTAGGCCAAACAAATCCATGTGCAACATTTGTAATGGTTGGCTGATTGAACTGACTGTTTTGGTCTTACAAGAAGCTCTGTGTTGCTTTCCCTTCTGACAAGCAACACAGGTTTGATTAATTTCAAAAAGTTTTGAAGGTAAACCTCTTACAAGGTTTCCCCTTACCAGTTTATTCATTGTTTTGAAATTTACATGTCTAAGCCTTTTATGCCAAAGATTAGATTCATCTGGTGTGTCATTTGCAAAGAGAAAAGTGAGACCTCCTTGAGGAATAACATTCTTTAAATCAACATTGTACATGTTATCCTTTCTAGGAACTTTAAGCAATACATGATTTTCATCAATTAACATAAAGTCTGGAGACAGAACAACACATTTAGTATCAGTAAAAAGAACACTATTCTTCTTGTCACACATTTGTGAGACACTGAAGAGGTTAAACTTTAGTTCCTTTACAAAATACACATCTTTAAAATCCAATTTACCAGTTCTTATTTTACCTTTCCTAGTAATTTTCCCTCCTTTAGAATTACCTCCAAAGGCAACAAATCCTCCATGAATTTCTTTATAATCTATAAGATATGATTTGTTTCTCCTGTCTGTGGCCTAGAAGCAACACTATCAAGTCACTCTTAGTCCTTCAAATCTTGATGTGGATTGCCTTGCACATAATGGTAGGAAAATTAGTTTCTTTTGGGGACCCAAGCCATTACTTACTTAGATCTGCCTTGTGCATCAATATAGTCATATCTTTTAAAGGACATTGATGCACCATTATTTCTGGAGACGTGGTCTAAAACTTTGTGCTTTAGTCTCCAAACCCAACATGCTGAGGCCTTAACAGGATTTCCCTTGTTTCCCTTAACAGCACTAAGAACTGCTTTTGGTCTAGCAGTATTAACCCTTGTTCCCTTAACAGTATTAACCTTTTTAGTGAATTTACTGTTATTAGCTGCTGTTATTTTGTTAAGAGGCCTTCTAGCAGTTGAATATGCATTATTAATAACATTTTTCATGGGTCATGCATTATTCACTGTTGTTCTTGGTTAAACAGTATTAACTGGTTTAGCAGTATTAAGTAAAATTAGGCCAGACCTAGTTAAGACTGCCCTTGGAACCATGTTCCTTTTTGGACTGGGGTGAGTTAATTTAGAGAAATTCTTTTTGTTCACCCTTTGAACATTGGTCCAAACTGGTTTTGCAAATCTTCCATTATTATACCAGTTATTGCAATCATTCTTTAAATGATCAAAACTACCACACACATGACAAGCTTTATTGAAACTCTCAAATCACTCCCTAATTTTTGAGACATCTATTGGTTCCAATTTCCCTTGTTCCCTCTAGGACTATGTGTGTTTTGCCTATTTTTATCAAATAATGTTTATTCAGGAGATTTTACTTGCTTAGTAGACTTAACAAAGTTTATCTTAGCAAAACTAGGTATTAAACATCTCAACTGTTTTAACATTAGGCACATTTTCTTCATCACTAAAAGATACCCAATCCTCAATAATTGGGGATCCATTTTCTTTCCTAGAAGTCTCAGATTCCATTAGTCTCAACAGTAGGCTTTTCAACTATAGACTTACTAACAGACTCATTCATTTCCACAAAATCATCTAGACTAGGATAAACTAAATCAGGTTTTGGTGGCATAAAATTCCCAGTATAGGGAGGTGGGACATCATTATACCCTAATCCTGTTTTACACTTATCCATAATCTTCAGTCTAAAGTTTACTTAGGTTTTTTTGATGAAATTTTCAAATTTTTGTACTGTAAGTTAAACCTCATCTTTTTCTTTTATAGCCAACTCTAACTTCCTTTTAAGTTCTATAATATCTAAATCTCTTAAATAGATTTCACGTTTTAAGAGTTTTATATCTTTCTCATACACCACTCATTTTACTAAAAAGACAAATAGTCTAACCTTCTATAGATCTAAACCAGTTTTTAAAGAGCTATCCACTTATCTTAGTAGTTCTTAATTCTATCAACTAATTGTTTCTTTTAGATATTTTTTACACATTCTAAACAAGATAAAAACAATTTGAGTCATTAGATACCTCAGAGTTTGTAGAAGAACTTGAACTTGTTAAAGAATAAGCCATAAGAGCAAAATTGGTTGGACCTTCTTCTGATTGGTCACTCCAATCACAGCCAAAGCCATCACACTGAGATACTAAAGCATTTGAAGTAGTTTCTTCAACTGGAACAGTCCTTCAGGTAGGCTCCCTATTTCTGTTGTCTTGAATCCTGGGTGCCCTGCACTCCCTTGCAAAGTGTCCTCTCTTGTGGCAGTTGAAACACTCCACCTTGGACTTGTCAAACCTAATTCTTTCTTTGTTGGCCATGTCTAACTTTCCTTCCAGTATTCCTTCAGGATCTTCTTGCCCTCAATAGTCAACAAAACAATGTTCCACCTCAAGTCTATCTCTTTTAGATCATCAGGATTGATTTGTTGTAGATCTTCATTATCAAGCTGTGGAATACTTGGTTGGCTAGCAAAAAATGAATAAATCATAGCATCACTCAAATTTTCAACAGTTTTTGAGCTATCAGTAGCACCCTGAGTGCTAGCAGTATTAACACCCTAAGCAGTATTAACTACTCTAGTTGCACTGTTAGTGCTGCTAGAGGACAAAAAGGCCACATTGTTGTGGAGTTTGTGGTTGAGCTAGATGTCCCCTTGACCTCTAATTCATAAGCCTTTAGGTTATTGAAGAGGTCATCTAAACTTAATGTCTCAATCTCTGGTTTGTTCCTCCACACAATATTAAATGCATAGTCCCCATTCTGTATGACAAATTCTCAAGGAACTTCTGATTGATGTTCTTCTATGAGGATAACTTCCACGCATCTCCATTTGAACTAATTAGCTTTTGAAGCCTTTTCATAAGTTGCTCATCAACTTGTGTTGGATGCAGCAAAGTTTTCATATTGCTGCTTCAGAAGATTTTCTGAGTTTTTTCTTTGGTTGGCAGTATTACCTCAAAATATGATCTTAAATAGCCTGCATTATTGGTCTATCATCCTTGTATGAGTTGAACTTTAATTGATGCTCATTAGGTAAGGCCTTCAACAAAGTGCTTCTTGCATTCAACTATGCCCTTCTATGGTACCTTCACTTCAACACTTGTAGGGGGATAACAATCTCCTTACCATCAACAGTTTTTGTTACAATGGGTTCCTTACCAATTCTATGATCTCATAAGTGTAATCAAGCAACTATAGTACAGCTCATATATCATCTTCTAGAGATCATACTCACCAGGTTGGAGTATGGGTAGCTTGATGGTTTGAGTAGATTAAGAATCCATTGCTTCTTGAAAAAGTAGATCTTATGTATAGTAAAGGTTCTTCTTATTCAAAGCTTCTCCCAAGCTCTGATACCACTTATTTGATCCCAATAGAATAGACTTTTTAGCTGTTTAATAAGCTAAGGATTTATTGAATAAATCCAAAACAACTATGATAAATCCAAAAAAACTATGATAAAAACTTTGATTGTGAATATCAAAGACTATGCGGAATCTAGTCAATGATACTAAGAAAAATTTCAATGAAACAGTAATGAATAAGATTAATAACAAACAATTTACCAAACTTTCAGCCTCAATATAATAGGAACACTCTTAATAGTGTTAGGGTTACAAAACCTTGAAGCTATAACAATTCTATGAATGACTCTATTTGATACTTTGATATTGATACATAGAATTATATACCTTATGTCCTCCTTTTATACACCAAGGAGTCCTAATGAGATTACAATATTTTCCTAAGTTATCATAATCTTCTAAACAAATAACTTATACGTATCTTTTACAAAAATATCTCATGCATATCCCACAAGCAATCTTTATCTTTTCTCTGAGCAGTCTTTATCCTTTCAGCAGTTGTAACTTTCAACACCAACAGTAGTAAAAGTTTGTACATCATCCCACAACTTAACATTAGTAACTTCAAGAAGGCTTTTTAATCCAACACAGTCCAAAACATGGTATAATTGCACAAATCTCATGAGACCCCCCCCCGAAACCTTAACTAGTTTTGTGCCCCTAAGAAAATATAGGATGCTTGCCAACAACCTAACTGACCTCACAGAATGGCACCATGTAAACCTGTAACCAGAAATTCAAGGTGGGTATTGTCATTCTCGATAGATCTATCCATAGCACGCGTGCTTACTACATTAGCAATTAACGGTTTATGACTGGTAGGGACTTAAATGGCAATGCGGTAACTTAGGCAATAATATTCAGGTAATAATCTGGATAGCATACAATTTAAAAACGGGGGGGGGTACACATGACAAGCCAATGTTTAGAACCATGAGCTTAAGGTACTTAAGGTGTAATGTTTACAAGTTGTAAAGATGTATTAATAGGATTTAAATGATTTAATTCATGGGTAAATGTATAGATCCGGTTTTAAGAGGATATAGGTGAGAAAAATAATTAAATTTTGAGTATTGGGTATAAACGTGGGTATTTGTTTAAGTGTAGATAGGTAAAGGTGCTTCCGGGTACGACCGAATGTAATTTATTGCGAAACGTAAGCGTTTTACGTAACCAACAAAAATAAATTTATGAAATGTTATAAACTATACTCCTAATAATCATATAACACTTGTTTGATGTCAACTTTAATTTGTTTGGTGTCCGTTTACATTGATCATTGATTTTTAGTTTACGCGATTTAACTATAAGATAATAATTAAAAGCGAACGCGTAAAACTCTAAAAATAAATAATGGAATTTATTAAAGTTGAAAATAACCTGAAAATGAGAAATGTTAGAGTCCTAATGGATAAACTCAAGCTTGATGAGAAGTAGAAGAATATGAAGAAGAAGCTGCCAAAGAAGTAATAAGAACTATAAAACATTAAGAGAAAAGAACGACCTAGGAGTTTTTGTTCTTCCTCTTCGTATTGAAGGAATATATGATACACATGCACTAGTTGATAATGGCTCAAACATTAATGTTTTACCTTATGGCATTTATGTGAAGATAGGAAAAGGGGAAGCTAAACTATAGCAATTAAAATCAAAATGTTGGATCATTCAAAAGCCAAACCAATGGGAATCCTTAGGGATGTCTTATGCCATGTTGGTGTAACCATAATTCTAGCAAGATTCTAGATTCTAGATATACCAATGGACAAAGATGTGCCAATAGTGGTGGGACAAAGATTTCTTTATACTCGCGGAGGAATTATAAATACAATCAAAGGAACTACTTCTACTTTCGACGGTGTTTGTCACTAAAAATTTCCTATGGCCGCAGTCAAGAACAAGCAAGAGGATAAAGACAGTGATGATAATAAAGAAATCATCGAGGAAAGAGATGAAAATGGAAAGCCATCTTATGGCCCAAGCTTTGAAAAATATTTGGATTGCGATAACCCTATGGACCGTACACCTTCCCTTCAGGAAACACTGAATCCATTTTGAAAAATTTGTGTATAGAAGAAAATGGTTGCTTTTCTTGGATCACTATCAGTGTCATTGCAACATAATGAGTGGATGCCAAGTTACGCTGATAATTTCACTAGGAAGGTTGAGAGTGACGGAGCATGGAATTTGAAATGCAGGAAATGCAGTATTGTGGATCCATATGGGAACGAGTATAATCACGGATACCAAACGAAAGCTACTGACATGGAGTTGTCAAAATTTTACAAGCTCAGTGACATTATGTCACCTGATTGGTTCTAAAATATATGCAAAGTGAATCAAGGGAGCGTGTTTCACACTCCTTAGTGCGTCTTTTTCAATTTTTCTATGTTGAGTCAAAAAATAAATCATGTCAAGATATTATAAATCCATATAGGATTACTCTTTAATGTATAGGACACTTAGTCCAACTATTATGAATAATATTATGTTTGATAAATTGAATTTCTGTTTATCGTGTAAATATAAATATAAATATATATATATATATATATATATATATATATATATATATATATATATGTGCGTGTGTGTGTGTGTGTGTGTGTGTGTGTGTGTGTGTGTGTGTGTATAGAACTAGTAAAAATGACCAAAGTACGCCGTACTTCATACGAAGTGCGCCACACTTTCAATCAATAACAAAATAAAACTTGCATTCTCACAGTTAATAAAAAACACACACAAAACACAAGTTCTCTTAAAAACCTCTGACCTGTACCCAAAAATTTAAAAATGTTAACCATAAAGATTCTATCCTAAAACATACGATCCAGAGGTCGGGGGGGATAAAAGTGAAAGATAGCCATGTTAGATTAATAGAGAAAGAAAGGGAAAGATGTGTGTGTTTTCTAGAGAAAAACGCACACACTTTATGAGATACAATGAATCCTCACCCCTCCATAGAAGTATGGAGGGGGTATATAGGCGTATGACACATACATCTATCCTAACTTGACATTATTAGTCCTTACGTGTCACGCCTTAAGTAAACTAATGTAATTCCGTATAAGTCTGCATATTTTGAGGCTAACAATCTTCCCCCAATATGTGGACATATGAAATTACTTACAATGTTCCTAACAAGTACAAAATACAATAAAATAAAGTCTTCCATAGCGCTTCCAATGCTGAAGATGACATCTTCGTCTTCTAGTCTTGATACTTATACTCCAGCTTAGATCTTATGTGTCTTTACTTGTTCTGGAACCATTATGCTATGCATGAGTTGGATTAACTTCCCCCCAATTCATGTTGCATGTCTTGAAAAGCTTTCTTCATAGACTCCTTTTTGGAGAAATTTTTGAATCAGCTTCCCCCTAAACCAACATCCGTATCTTGAGCAGATTCTAAAACTATGATGTAGCTCGGATGATCTTCTATCATTGACATTTAAAGTGCACATTGGAATGATGTAGAAAAATCAACCAACCACACTAACTAATACTGCTTTTATACTATATCATGACATTTGGTCTTGGTGAATATCCGTTCGGGGGTACATGCAAGAAATCAGCAACAAATCTTCTCACGTATGTAGTATACTTCACAAACATACTAAGTACAGTAGATAAGCTACTTCCCCCTGGAAGTTGACATGATTACATCAAAGTACACGTTTTCCCCCATGATGGTTTCAAACTCTCAGAAGCATCATTGACTTGTACGACCATATACTCGAGAAGTTCTTGTCATAAGCAATAATCTTGAAAAGTTATGAAAGACATTGAAGAACTTTAAAAGATTTTACTAAGACTGTGAAGTACTATTGACGTTATGTAGCTTCAAATATCCCATGAGAACTGTTGATTACATCTCAACCTTTAAACTCTCTGGCTAACTTACCAACCTCGTATTCTGTCGGCTATTGCTGTGATAACCTGGTGAAGTAAACCCAATATACCAAACTTGAAAATGAAGTAAAACCCCCTAAATTTGTTACTTAAGCTTGCACTATTGTTGATTGAACCCTATACCCACCATCAAAAGTATAAGAAGTACAACACCTCTTGAAATTATCCACATATGCATCTGCGTGTGACACTGAGTACTACAACGTAACTCCTTTAAGTGATAGTTATCTAGGTCTTCAACCAACCATCCTTGGTTGCTAGAAACTAGATAATCCAAGTCTCAATCATAACCGTATACATTTAAGCAAGTCATCAATCGATAGAAAGGGTTTAGGGAAAAGGGGTAGCAAGTAGAAGGAAGTCATGAACTAAGTAGACGCCTTCGTGAAACCCACTTTAATCTCAAATAAGGGATATCAAATCAACTCCGTGATCACTTGACATTAAAATCCAAATCGATAGCCGTTTTGACGTTTTAGTGAATCTTTTAATGATCGTTTTAGCATTAAGTGTTGTGTTTGATTTGGTGTTGTGAAAGGTGTTTAAGTTTGGTTCTTGACATAAACATGTGAAAATGACCTTAAAATGAATTCCGTGAAATTACCGAAAATGGATGGAATTCGGTGAATTTACCGAAAATGGTATAAATCGCCTAATAGAACCAAAAATGTTATAAATCGCCCAATGTAAATGGTATAAATTGCCTAATGCAAATGGTATAAATCGCCTAAGCCAAAACGTGTATAAATCGCCCAATGCAAATGGTATAAATCGTCCAATGCAAATGGTTTAAATCGCCTAAGCATAAAAGCGTATAAATCGCCTAGTGTAAAAACTGGCATAAATCACATAGCGTAAAAAGTATAAATTTTCAAATACGAAAAAGACACATTTTTTGACACATTTAGATGATTTCTTTTGCAAAACTAAGCAAATCTAAGAAAGTCATAACATAAAAATGCAAACTTTTTTATTTTTGAGATGAATTTTTTTTTACTTTTTTGAGAATAAAGCTTAAAGATCTTGCGTAATAAGCTTTGAAAAACCACAAACCACTTGTATAAATGAGCTAGAAACATTAGAGAGAAGAAAGTTTCAAGCTTTTGTACAAAATAACCACCAACCAAACAAAGTCGTGACTTGTGGCTTAAAAATAAGCCACGAAAGAAGCTATAACCAAGAAATAAGCCACGAACAACACATAAACACCAAACACTCCTAGGCTCTGCTACCAATTGTTACCCATAAAGATTCTAACCTAAAACATACGATTCGGAGGTTGGGGAGGATAAAAGTGATTGATAGCCATGTTAGATTTATAAAGAGAGAAAGGGAAAGATGTGTGTGTTTTCTAGAGAGAGAAACACACACACTTTATGAGATACAATGAATCCTCACACCTCCATGGAAGTATGGAGGGGGTATATAGGCGTATGACACATACATCTATCCTAACTTGACATTATTAGTCCTTACGTGTCACGCCTTAAGTAAACTAATGTAATTCCATATAAGTCGACATATTTTAAGGCTAACAAAAAATCTTCAATCTAATTCATCAAAACTAGCACAATGCCTAGGGTATGTTAATCTTATCATAATTTATTTATCCTTTTTGTTTATTTTTGTTTTTATTAATTAGGGTTTGTGTAAATTAGTTCATAATCTATAAAATTAAGAGAATAATTGTATGATACCATTACATAAGAGATTATTATAAATCATATAAAATTGTGCTAGGATAAATTATTCTTAGTATGAACCAATTTAAGGTTAATAATTTTAAGATTGGGGCAAAAATTACTGTTGAAACAGAAATTGTTTATTGTTACAGTTATAAAACGCTTGTAATTATTTTTGAAAACCGAGAAAGTACGTCGGTTTTCCTCAAAATCATTGTACTTTGTTAAACCCAGGAAGTACGTCGCACTTCTTAAGAAGTGCGACGCACTTTTCGCTTGAAACCAATATAGAACGCTGCGAACTCGTATCTAGCATTTCCATTACTTATAATTTTTATCTAACATAATAAGGTACTTGTTTGTTGATTGTTTTTGTTATGTAGACAAGGGGAAACCACGACGATGAAGCCGGATCATCTCGACCCAAAAGAACCCGTGAATTCGAAACAGTGAAGGAAGCTATGCTCCCGCGGGTTCATCATAACTTATTGCTTTAGGAAAGGTGTAATAGGGCTGCTAAAACTAAATACAACACCAACCTTGCGCGTTTTCTTCCAAAACAAATTTACTCACCAAGTGTTGTCGATTGGGAATTGGTGAACACTAGGGTTGTGGTGAGGAAATTGAGGAGATGTTTGAGATAAAGTTAGTTGAAATGGGTGGTGACCAAGAGATATTCAGTTCCAAAGCTTGGAGGCGTGCATTTGATATTAACGAGCAAATCTATGTCGAGCTCTGCTATAAGGTTTACTCCACTTATGAGTTTAATGAATTAGTACAAGATGATGAGTTGTGGTCTAGTAAGATAATTAAGTTTAGGCTAGGGGGAAGAGATCACCCGTTGACTTTGTTGCAATTTGCTAAACGTTTGGGGTTGTATTTCAACAAAGAAATAGGTGAGGAAGGATTTGAGACATATTTTTGTGGTGGTTTACATAGTGATGAGCATTTTAATGCTAGGGAGTATTGGTTGAGCATTAGTAGAGAGGAGGATCTACATTTATCTAGGAGTCATGCATCGACAATTAGGAAGCCGATTCTGAGGGTGCTTCAGAAGATGATCTCGTATGGTTTGTGTCAAAGAATGAATAGGCATGACAAGGTGCAAAAGAATGATCTGTGGTTGTTGATTATGTTTGAGGCAAATCAAGACGGGTATGCTAATGTTACTTGGGTGATCACAAAGTGGATGAAAAAGAAAGGAGCTGGAAGTCAGAGAGAGAGCATGATTTCTTGCGGTCAGTTCATTACGCATATAGCATGAAGGATGAACTTGTTATCAGAAGAGGTGCTTATTGGACTTAGTGCTCCAACCCACTGTAGGGCGTTAGATAGGATCACCCTTAGAGAGCTGATAGGACCCAATGGGAAGTTGATTACTAAGGCTCCAATGCCTGGTGCAACTAGAGTTGCTATGCCTGTTCCCCTACATCCTTCTATGCATGATCTATATGACAGGATGGGTAACATAGAGATACGTTAGGGTGTGGTCAAGAGGATGGCTTATAGGCAGTCATATCAGTGGGATAGGTATGCTAGAGTGTTTAAGCACATGGATAGAGTTTACGATATTCCACTTCAGGGAGCTTATAACCCACCTGGGTATGATTAGTAGCAATATCAGTAGTATTATCAATAATGCCAACAGCATCAGCAGTAGGGAGATGATGATAAGTAGTGTCGAGATGACACATGTTCGGGTTTGTGACCACATATTTGGGTCACATGTTCTATAAACAATTTCTCAAACTTTATTTTTATTATTAGTATGGTGTGTAAAATGCCTCTGTTGGCATTGAAAACAATATATATGTCGTACTCGTACTATTATTACTTTTACCTCCTAAAAATGCCTTACTACCCCCCCCCCCCATCATTGGCATTGAAAACATATCATGTCGTACTCGATACAATTATAACTTTTAGGACTAATATATATATACATAGATAATAATATGTGTGTGTGTGTGTGTGTGGTGTGTGTGTGTGTGGTGTGTGTGTTGTGTGTGAGTGGTGTAATTGTATATTGTTTGCAAAATGTTCTCGCAGGTGCAAGGTAGGCTGAAAGAATTCATGTACGATGATTCTATCTTTAGCTGCGTACGAAAAGGGAAGTACTATCCTAAATTCCTTTTCCAATTTATCTTTTCTATATTATATTTCTCACATTAGGGACAATGCTCATATTAACTATTAAGGGGAGATAAATGTGGAAAATAATTTCATAAAAACTTATAATAAAAATAAATTTAAAAAATCATTTCGATTGATCACAATAAGCAAATCTGACTCTGGATTGATAACATTACTAGCATTTTATACCCATCACCCAAAAATGTGAGGTTTTGCCTTTAAATCTTATGGAAATAATTTTTACCTTTAGCTTTCTCGAGTTAAGGTTTAAATGCAATTGTAATTGTCTCATCCGTCATTACGGCTGTGTATTTGTAGTTTGTCGCCTTTTCTGGAGCATTGGTATCGGTTTAAAACTGTATGAGTGTGTCGGTGATTTGTTAATTCTATAACTTGTGCTTGAAATCTTTATAAGACCATAGTGAGTTCACGTTCGCGTGGTATAGGCATTTTTATATGATAAAGAGGCAACGACAAAATTAACCCAAATTATTCCATCTATCCCCTACAATCAAAAAAAAGAGAAAAGAAATAAAATAGATATATATAAACCTTACCCCCTGTCAAAAGTCTAACGGTTGGTTGATTGCTTGGTATGACTGGTTGATTTTTGATTAATACTCTATTCACACCTATTATGAGTATTGTGTCATTTTAACGAAAATGAAGAGTGCATGTTTCGTGTTTCGTAATTTTTTTTTGAAGTAACGCGTATAATAATGTCTGGGGGAAACTATGAATTGTATAATTAGAAGGAAAAAGTATGAATAAGTAAAGAATGGAGATATCTAATAAATCTCACGAGACTGTGGTATGTGACAAGCAACTTGGGTTCTTAGACTTTTCGACAATAAACCATTCCGTACCTTATCCACACCCAAATAAAAGTCCTCTTTTGATATTTATGCCTAGTGCTTACGCCATGTCGATGCAGTTTAATTTCTTGTACAAGCATATGGTAATTTGAATGAATCATGACTGAGCGTTTGAGTGACTTACATATATCCTTTACTTCACTAAATCAAGCGAGTGTGAATTATCCTTAAAATTTGTGTGAGTTACTTATCGCGTATCTATGCTTGTCATCATGACTTGACTACAAAAAATTTCGCTTAGATTGCTTCACAGGCAAAGCAATAACTAAGTATGAAAGGGGACATTTGATAACACTCTAAATATACATAAATTATCTCCCCTTAATATGTAAATTATTTATATAAATACGTTCAAACACTATCGCGTATCATAGATACTTATCTTTATGTAAACTGATTGTTGTCAGGACGAAATATCATGAAAAAGGACAATAACGACAAATGGATCATTCCGTTAAAAGGTCCAACGACCTTATAGAAGAAGGATTCTAGAAGTGAACCAGAAGGAATATACATTGATAACACACCAAGTGACGCGCACATGACTGAGAGTACGACTTATTTTTAGACGGGAAAATAGAAAAAATACTTGCTGAAGCCAAAGTACGGCAATAGGAAATGCCGGCGAGCACTTTGCTGCAGTAACTCAAATCATTAATTTAGAGCATTGATTCCATGGCCTTTTATTCCCCTCTTCTCATCAACTGATAGCTTTACTTGGGCTATAAATAGGAGTCGAAAAACAAAGTTTTAAACATCAATCTCATCATCTAACACTCTAATCAATGAAAAACTCATTAGAAAGAGACCCTTTCTGGGTGTGTGGTGGGAACACTCTTGTTGTTCATCCAATTCCAAGGGGTGCTCATCTAAAATAAAAAGGAAAGTAAGCTAAGATCAAAGGGTTAGCTATTGTGACAAAGTGGATCACTAATTTCGGGTTTTAGTTGTTAGAAGTTCTTGGAAAATCATACATTTTAAGCTTGTGGATTGATAATAAACCTTGTTCCTTTCTATAATTACATGAATTCTGAGTTTTAACTGCTAATATGAGTTTATTTCAATCAAAAAAAATGGAGTAGTTTCATCCAAATGTGGTGCTTGGGATCAATGAGTGTTTGTAGTATGACCATGTTGAATAACTTAATAAATATAGATAATAATAATATTAAACTCTGAATGTTTAAATGATGATCCTTGTTGACATTATTCATCTCTCAACGCGAAAATATGGTGAAATTAGGTCGAAACAGCTCAATCTAGTGATTGATTTCTCGAGTCATGAATCAATAAATTAGCTTTGTGAAAATTAGCTAATAAAAATGATTTTGCAAACCAATTCTAAAATATTTAATGCTTATTCCTATGTCTAACGAATTCGAATAAGAAAGTTTAATATTATCATTTTCAAACGTGAATCTATCTTATTTCATTTTATATAATAAGGATTAAAGGCCGAAAGGAATTTCTTTTATATAAAAACATTAAACAGCTAATTAACTATCGTTTCTTGTTGCGAGTTATCTCTTTAAATTCATGTGTTTCACTGTTATTTTATAATGCTCATCCTCGTTGTTTCTCCTTCCCAAACAAATATACTTTTACATTAATCAATTTAATCAAACATCAAGTAGACCCCCCGTGTCAATCTAGACATTCGTGATAAATATTAAAGATACCCTATAGCCAATCCAATAAACTTTTTCATAAACACACACTCGTGGAACGACACTGTCTTATCCTTAAAACACTAGCTTATAATCAAAACGGGGGTTCATTTTACCCCGCACGTTTTAGTTTGGAAATCGGTTAAAACTATATTATAAACTTCTCAAAAGGCCGTTAGTAACAACATCACCACATATCTATAAGCTTCTAACCCAGTTAATAACTCGAATGATTAAAAACCCACTACTCAACCTCTGATCTCCACTACAAATTCACTAACAAGCTTATACCAACACAACATAAATTTCTTTTGAACACAACTATCTTATGTTACTATGAATTACAACACACATTGAAACAAATTGCTATCAAATGGAAATTAAAGATTTTTGACAAAAGTAAAAGACGTAAGCATTAGAAATCTGAACTTGAAATAATTATTGCAAAAAGGAACTCATTCGAAACTAAAAGTGAAGCGCTTGAATACATAAAATAAAAGTGCAAAATTGTTTGGCTAAAATATTGACACATAAATATAACAATAAAGTAAAATAAAGAAATTATGACTTGCTTATTCATAGACAAAGATAAATATAAAGAAAATGACGGTTGACTATTATAGATCTAAGAAATAGTTTAGAATTATGAACATAATAAAAAAATCACACTAGTTGGAGTTTTAATATTGTGGATGGAATCTGTGAACTGACCCACATCCTTGTACATGAAAAAAATTGATTATATAAGATCTAGACATGCAAAAGTGAACATACACTTGTCCATAACGAGGCATTTATCGAGGTATGTGATGAACACATCATCGGACAAGATTACCATGAGCTTTGTGTGTTACTTCTTTTTACATAAAAAAACAAAGTTAAAGTGCAAAATGTAGTATACGAAAAGGTTATAGCAAAAAGGTATAATATTGTAAAGTTTAGAACACAACCACGAAATAAACGTAAATGATAAAAATAAAACTACAACAATAGGATACTTATGTATAATAAATAAAAATTCGAGGCAACATAAAGACTAATATTTAGTCTCTAGACGTCAGGTCGCGCTTATATACGTTTCTTACTACTGTATGTGAGATAACCTATCCGGTTAACCTAAAACACAAGAAAAAGTAAATTCTTTATAGTAAAAAAATAAAATAAATAGTAAAAAGTAAAAATTACACATAATGAACCCAAAAAGTACAGTTGTTATGGTCTCAACCGTGGAGCCGAGGGGGAGGGGGGGAAGAATTATTCCTATACTCAGGCTCCGTCTATCTCGAACTACCACCACCATAAAATACAACTAAAAACCCTATCAACACATAAGGGGGGGGGGGGACAGATGATTCTATTGTGTACTCTGTGGGTATGGGGGGGGGGGGGGAGGGGGGGGGGGGGTGGTCTATAACAGGGGGGGGGGGGAGTTGAGCGATTGTTAGAAATAAATTAAAAAAAGAAAGTTAAAAATTATAAAATATACGGGGGGGGGGGGGTGGGGGACAGTTTAAAATTCTTATACCACCTAATAAATATAATGTTGGGGTGTTGATTTAATTTTTTTAATATAAAAATAAATAACCTATTGATTGTGATAATATAGGGGGAGATTATAAAGAAGAAAGATTTGTCTAATTGTAAATAAACGTAAGTATGTGGAGGAAATTGAAAGAAGGTTGTATTTGACGTAATTTTTGGGGGGGGGGGGGGGGGAGGGGTTTTTTTATTATAAAAGTTGTTACTTATAAAGATTAATTGAATAATTGTATAAATATTAGTATGAGTGTTTAATTATTTTGTGGGATTTAGTATTTGGTTTTTTTTTGATTTTGTTTATATAAAGAGTGGTTTGATATGTTGTTACAAAGAGTAGGGTATATCAAATTAAATAGAATATTTTGTAAAAAATAAAAACAAGAATATATATATTAATTATATAAAATATAAGAAATAAATAAATATATTATAAATAACAAAATATAAGATAAAAGAGATGTTAGAAATTTAAAGTTATTAAAAAAATATCATTTATTTCTTGAATTTTTTAAATAATATAAATTTAGAATAAATAACGAAAAACAAAAAAAACCAGAAGAACAATCCCTTCCCACCACACCACCTCTACCCACCCCGCTCCTTCCCCCCCCCCCCCCCTGTCCCCTCATGCTTACTCCCCCCCACCACACCCCCCCCCCTTCCACCCCCCTCCCACCCTCCCCCCTCTCCCGATCCCTTCAACTCCGGCGTTAGAGCACTCGTCGAGTTGACGGTCAAGCAGCAGTGTTATACCGGTCTTGCACACCAAGACTAGAACCTTTCCTTGCTACGATTCTCCTTCCCCTACATACACCAAAGGAATAGATCGATACACTGCACAAACATCCCTGACACCAACTTCGGTGAGCTCCACCTCACCATCGATATGGTAGATATGTTGATTGATTTCCCTGAGCCTATCATCCATAACCCTAAGCCTATTAGTAAATATATCAACTCATAATTTTCGGGTCATTATTTAATTTATACTTTTACTATTTATTTATTTTTTACATGAAAATTACTTTTTCGGTTAACCGGATAGGTTATCTCGCGTACGTAGTAAAACGTATATTAAATGCGAACCAGACTATAGACTAAATATAAAGTCCAGTATGTCTCCCTCGAATTTTTATATTATACATAAGTATCCTATCTGTTGTATAATTTTATTTATTATCATTAACGTTAACTCTTTATGGTTGTGTCTACACATTACAATATTATACCTTTTTAACCCATTAGACTTTGTATACTACACTTAACATTTTTTAAAACAAAGTATCAACACCACATGGGACAACTGTTCCCATGAGTGTGTCCACCCAAACTACTCATAATAGCATGTTTAAGGACAAGTGTTTGTTTCACTTATGCATGTCAGATCCTTATACAAATCAATTTTTCTTTCCGTGAACAAGTGATGAGGATCGGTTCAAACTGGAAGGAATCCATCCCCAATAATAACAACTCCAACTAGTGTGATTTTTTTTATTTTATCTTTAATTATAGCAACTATTTCTTAGATCTTTAATAGTTAACCTTCATTTTCTTTATTTACTTTGTCTAAGAATTAAGCAAGTCATAATTTCTTTATTTTACTTTATTGTTATATTTATGCGTCAATAATTTAGCCAAACAATTTTGCACTTTTATTTTATGTATTCCCGCGCTTCACTTTTAGTTTTAAATGAGTTCATTTTGCAATATTTATGTCAAGTTCAGATTACTAATGCTTACGTCTTTTACTTTTGTCAAAAATCTTTAATTTCCATTTGATAATCAATTTGTTTCAAAATTTCATTAATTCATAGTAACTTAATACGTTGTGTTTAAGGAAAATTTATGTTGGTGTTTGGTATAATCTTGTTAGTGATTAGTGGAGATCAAGAAGTGATTAGTGGGTTTAGTCAATGGAGTTATTAAATAGGTTTGAAGCTTATAGAATGGGTCTCATTTCTTCTCATCAACTTTGCACTTTTGGTATTGATCGGTCGCGTTTAGGAACTCGTTGCTCATTAATACTTGTTGATTATATCTCAAATCACTACTTTACGTAAGGTGAGTTCATAGCCCCATTTTACTCGTTTAACTGTTTTATAAACTTCTTGGGGGAGATACATGCTACTTACTTTTACATATAGACGCAAGTGTTTTAAATTGTATGCTTATCCTGATATTATTATTGCCTAAGTACCTCCAGTGCCATTAAATCCCCTAAATCATGAACCATTAGTTACTTTTTGAAGTAAACGTGAATGCTGTGAATAGATCTATTGGGATTGACAATCCCTGTCCGGGTATGCAACAACTAATACCACGTCAAACGGACGTATTTGGCATTTGAATTAATACTTGGGTGTTCAGCATAACACCCTATTTCGGGGCACAAACCTGATTGAGGTTTGCCATAACGTTAAGGTTCAGGTGTCATGAGCTTAGTGCAATAATAAATGCTTTCGACTTTTGAATGTGTTTCACTCGTCAACTATAACTGAAATCTTGTAGTACACTGTTTTATTTATAAAACCTATGAATTTCACTCAACATTATTTATTGACCATTTTTAGCATGTTTATCTTAGGTCTTTAAGGTATATAACTCGGATGGAAGTCGCACGAATATTTTGAAGACTCTGCATATCATTACCATTTGATAAATTTTCTTTTTAAAACAATATGTTGGGACCTTGTACTTATGAACTCTGATGTTTTATTATATATTGAATGTGTAATTTTTCAAACGTCTCATTTAGAGGTCGTTTTTTATAAGTTTCACTATGTGCTATGAAGTAGCATCACCGGTTACCTTCGGCTGCTATCTGATTTTGGGAGTGTTACATATTGGTATCAAAGCATTGGTTATAGAGAAATAGGTTGCATTTAGAACCTAGACTATAACTACTATATATTAGGAGTCCCTTTATTGCCTTACCTAATATCCGTGCGCGTATACTTCCTGAATGCAAATGCTGCTATATTTATGGCGTCACTATTAGTATTATATAAAGGCTATTTATATAAACACTTAATTTGCTTTTCGATTACTCAGGTTTATTTTCGAGGGCGTCACTTCTTATTTATATAAAATTAATATATATAAATGTTGACTATTTTCAATCATTTATACCTAGTTACCAGAGTATCACTATATTTTTTATATACTAAAAATCTTCCAAGACAATATGAGATACACAATGGTCTATAGACTTTTCTCAAGACACCATGAGTGATACAATGGTCTTTAATTTTTTTCATGACCTTACATGATGTCCTTTTTTATGATATCGAAACTCGACGCAATTTGTCGACCCCACTGGTTATTTTACTATTCGACTCTGAGTTTGAACACTTGCCTCGTACTTCTGAAATGCATACGTCATCTCGTGACCCATCGCCTAGAAACATGATAATTAATTCGAACATGACTTTAACACGTCACCTCGTAACGTTTCATCTTTGAAACATAACTTTTGGAACCTGAAGGAAAATAAAGAAAAAGCTCGCCCTCTCTAAGATTTCTTACTTTCTAGCATCTTGGTATAGAACATAGTTGTGTAATGGATTAAACTAGTGGGATAACAGAAAGATTTTTCCTGCCTTACCTAGTGAGACCTAAGTCGAAGACTTCTTGGACTATATCCCCTAAGAAAAATATACTAGTATTTTCCTATGAATTTCGTTGTATTGTGTAAGTATTTTTTTAAAATCCTCTATTAATTTTATGTGTCATGATGATTCTATCGGTTACACTTAAATTCTCCATTAAACTATGCAAACTACCCCTTAAATTTTTATCACCATATAAACATTTTCATAATCATCATATAAACCATTCTGCTACCAACTTATAAACCATTTTGTTAGCGTCTTATAAACTATTTTGGTATCATCCTATAGACTATTTTGTTGTTATCTTAATAAAAACTTCTCTTTCATCTTATGAACTGTTTTGTTACTTTAAAAATCGTTTTGGATATTACCTTATAAATCGTATGAATTATACCATTTAACTATGAAAAACATAACACTAGTTTGATGAAAATGAGCATTGTATCGTTATTCCTTAATTATACATAGGCTGATCACCTATGTATAATTCAGGAAGGAGCATTTTATGTTGAGAGTAGTCACCTTAAAATTTGTCAAAAATCAATTTTCTACTTATATTCTCCAAAAGCAGACATTTTATGTATTAACTATTATTTATTCAATATTCGTTTGCTACCCTCATCTTTTCTCGGACATACCGTCATTGGATAAAGCAAATTGAAATATGAGGTCAGAGTTCCCTTAACGGGGGTAGACCATAACAACTCGTAATTTTTGGGTCATTATTTAATTTATACTTTTACTATTTATTTTATTTTTTACATAAAAATTACCTTTTCGGTTAACCGGATATGTTATCTCACGTACGTAGTAAAACGTATATTAAACGCGAACCCGACTCTAGACTAAATATTAGTCTATATGTTCCTCGTATTTTTATTATTTTACATAAGTATCCTATATGTTGTAATTTTATTTTTATCATTTACGTTTACTCTTCGTGGTTGTGTCTAAACTTTTACAATATTATACCTTTTTGCCCATTAACCTTTTGTATACTACACTTAACTTTTTTTTAAAAACAAAGTAACACACCTCATGGGAAACTTGTCCCATGAGTGTGTCATCAAACTAATCATAATGCATGTTAAGGACAAGTGTATGTTCACTTTTGCATGTCTAGATCTTATATAATCAATTTTTTTTCATGTACAAGGATGTGGGTCGGTTCACAGATTCCATCCACAATATTAAAACTCTAACTAGTGTGATTTTTTATTATGTTCATAATTCTAGCAACTATTTCTTAGATCTATAATAGTCAACCGTCATTTTCTTTATTTACTTTGTCTATGAATTAAGCAAGTCATAATTTCTTTATTTTACTTTATTATAATATTTATGTGTCAATATTTTAGCCAAACAATTTTGCACTTTTATTTTATGTATTCAGGCGCTTCACTTTTAGTTTCGAATGAGTTCCTTTTTGCAATAATTATTTCAAGTTCATATTTCTAATGCTTACGTCTTTTACTTTTGTCAAAAATCTTTAATTTCCATTTGATAATCAATTTGTTTCAAAATTTCATTAATTCATAGTAACATAATACGTTGTGTTCAAAGAAAATTTATGTCGGTGTTTGGTATAAGCTTGTTAGTGATTAGTGGAGATCAAGAGGTGATTAGTGGGTTTAATCAATGGAGTTATTAAATGTGTTAGAAGCTTATAGAATGGGTGATGTGTTAATAACGCTTTAAATTTATAATACTAGTTTTAACCGATTTCCAACTAACACACGGGTAAAATGAAACCCCCGTTTATAGCATAGATTTAGGATAAGACCAGGTCGTTCCACGGGATTGGTGTTCATGAAAAAGTTTATTAGTTTGGCAAAGGGTATCTTTAAGATTTATCACAAATCTAAGACACGGTTTGATGTTTTGATTAAACTGATTAATTAAAAGTATATTTGTTTGGGAAGGAGAACAACGAGGATGAGCATAAGAATAACAGTGAACACATGAATAAAGATATAAACGCACAAGCAACCGATAGTTAATTAAGCGTTTAACTATTTTATATAAAAGAAATTCCTTTCGGCCTTTAATCCTTATTATATAAAATGAAATAAGATAGATTCACGTTTGGAAATGATAATATTAAACTTTCTTATTCGAGTTCGTTAGACATAGGAATAAGCATTAAATATTTTATTACTTGGTTGAATAATCATTTTATTAGCTAATTTTCACAAAGCTAATATTGATTCATGACTCGAAATCAATCACTAGATGGAGCCTTTCGACCTAATTCCATATTTCATGAGAGATCAAATAATCAACAAGGATCAATCATTTAAACATCAAGTTTAATATTATTATATCTACATTCATAAGTTATTCAACATGTTCATACTACAACTCTCATTGATCCCAAACAAACATAGATGAACTACTCCATTTTGATTGAAATAACACTCATATTTAGCAAGTTAAACTCATAATTCATGTAATTATAGAAAGGAATAAGGTTTATATCAACTCCACAAGCTAAAATGTATGATTTTCCAAGAACTTCTAACAACTAAAACCCAAAATTAGTGATCCACTCTGTCACAACAGCTATTCCTTTAATCTTAGCTTACTTTCCTTCTTATTTGGATGAGCACCCCCTGGAATTGGATGAACAACAAGAGTGTTCCACCACAACTCCCAGAAAGGGTCTCTTTAGAGTATTTCATTGATTAAGAAGATTAGATGATGAGATTGATGTTTAAAACTTTGTTTTTCGACTCCTATTTATAGCCCAAGTAAAGCTATCAGTTGATGAGAAGAGGGGAATAAAAGGCCATGGAATCAATGCTCTAAATTAATGATTTGAGTTACTGCAGGCAAAAGTGCGCCGCACTTCCTATGCCGTACTTGGCTTCAGCAATAATTTTTCTATTTCCCCGTCTAAAAATACGTCGTACTCTCAGAACATGTGCGCCGCACTTTGGTGTTTATCAATTATACTTCCTTCTTTCACTTCTAGATCCTTCTTCTAAAGGTCGTTAGACCTTTTAACGAATATCATTTGCGTTATTAGTCCTTTTCATGATATTTCGTCCTGAAACAACAGTTACATAAATAAGTATCTAATTATACGATATTTAACGTATTTATATAAATAATTTACATATTAAGGGGAGATAATTTATGTATATTTAGAGTGTTATCAAATCCCCTATACTTAGCTATTGCTTGCCCTCAAGCAATCTAAGCGAAAATATTTAGTCAAGTCAATGATCACAAGCATAAGATAACGCGATAAAGTAACTCACACAAATTTTAAGGATAATTCACACTCGCTTGATTTAGTGAAGTAAATGATATATGTAAGTCACTCAAATGCTCAATCATGATTCATTCAAGTTACCATAAGCTTATACAAGAAACTAAGCTGGATCGACACGGCGTAAGCACTAGGCATAAATATCAAAAGAGGACTTTTATTTGGGTGTGGATAAGGTACGAAATGGTTTAATTGCCAAAAAGTCTAAGAACCCAAGTAGCTTGTCACATACCACAATCTCGCGAGATTTATTGGATATCTCCATTCTTCCTTTATTCATACTTTTTCCTTCTAATCATACAATTAATAGTTCCCCCACACTTAATATAAGTGTACTTCAAAAAAAATTACGAAACACGAAACGTGCACTCTTTATTTTCGTTGAAATGACACAATACTCATAATAGGTGTGAACAGAGTATTAATGAAAAATCAACCAGTCATACCAAGCAATCAACCAACCGTTAGACTTTTGACAGGGGGTAAGGTTTATATATATCTATTTTATTTCTTTTTTCTTTTTTTTGATTGTAGGGGATGGATAGAATAATTTGGGTTAGTTTTGCCGTTGCCTCTTTATCATAGAAAAATGCTTATACCACGCGAACGTGATCTCATTGCTGTCTCGTAAAGATTTCAAGCAGAAGTTATAGAATTAACAAATCACCGGCACACTCATACAATTTTAAACCGATACTAATGCTCCAGAAAAGGTGACAAACTACAAATACACACACGGATGAGACCCTTGCAATTTCATTCAAACCTTAACTCGAGAAAGCTAAAGGTAAAAATTATTTCCATAAGATTTAAAGGCAAAACCTCACATTTTTGGGTGATGAGTATAAATATGCTAGTAATGGTATCAATCCAAAGTCATATTTGCTTATTGTGATCAATTGAAATGATTTTTTAAAAGTTTTTTTATTATAAGTTTTTATGAAATTATTTTACCATATTTATCTCCCCCATACTTAATATGAGCATTGTCCCTAATACGAGAAATATGATATAGAAAAGATAAATTGGAAAAGGAATTTAGGATAGTACTTCCATTTTCGTACGCGGCTAAAGATAGTTCATCGTACATGAATTCTTCAGCCCTACCTTGCACCTGGAGAACATTTTGCAACAATATCACCCAATCCCCCAATTTTTTTTTCTTTTTTTTTAACACACACACACACACACACACACACACACACACACACACACACACACACACATCCATATATATCTATATATATTATATATTAGTCCTACAGTAATAATAGTACGAGTACGACATAGATATTGTTTTCAATGCCAACAGAGGCATTTTATACACCATACTAATAATAAAAATAAAGTTTGAGAAATTGTTTTTTAGTACTTGTGACCCAAAACATGTGTCACAAATTCCGAAAATGGTCATTCTTTTGCACTAACTTTCATCATATCCTTAATTGCGTGTTGCTGCATGGTACTGTTGATAATACTGCTGATATTGCTACTAATTATACCCAGGTAGGTTATAAGCTCCCTGAAGTGGAATATCGTAAACTCTAGCCATGTGCTTAAAAACAACTTAGAATACACTATACCCACTGATTTTTGTCTGCCTTTATAAAGCCATCCTCTTGACCACACACCCTGACGTATCTCCATGTTACCCATCCTGTCATATAGATCCTGCATAAAAGGACGTAGGGGAACAGGCATAGCAATTCTAGGTGCACCAGGCATTGGAGCCTCAGTAATCAACCTCCCTTTCAATCCTATCAGCTCTCTAAGGGTGAACATATCTAACGCCCTATAGTAGGTCAGAGCACTAAGTACATTAAGCACTGCCTCTGATAAAAAGGTCATCCTTCATGCCATACGCTTGATGAAATGACCATAACAAATCATGCTCTCTCTCTGACTCCCAGCTCCTTTCTTTTTCATCCACTTTGCAATCACCGAAGCAACATTAGCATACATGTCTTGATTATTTGCCTCGAACATACTCAACAACCGCATGTTGTTCTTTTGTACCTTGTCATGCCCATTCATTCTCTAACACAAACCATGCGAGATCATCTTCTGAAGCACCCTCAGAATTGGCTTCCTAATTATCGACACATGACTCCTAGATAAATGTAGATCCCCCTCTTTACTAATTCTCAACCAATGCTCCCTAGCACTAAAATGCTCATCACTACATAAACCACCATGAAAATATGTCTTAAATCCTTCCTCACCTACTTCTTCGTTGAAATACAACCCCAAACGCTTAGCAAATTACAACAAAGTCAACGAGTGATCTCTTCCTCATAGCCTAAACTTAATTATCTTACTAGACCATAACTCATCATCCTGTACTAATTCATTAAACTCATAAGTGGAGTAAACCTTATAGCAGAGCTCGACATAGATTTGCTCGTTAATATCAAATGCACGCCTCCAAGCTTTGGAACTTAATATCTCTTGGTCACCACCCATTTCAACTAACTTTATCTTAAACATCTCCTCAATTTCATTCTCAACCACACCCTAGTCGTTCACAATTCCAATCGACCAACACTTGGTGAATGAGTGAATTTGTTTGGAAGGGGAGAAAGACGCGCGCAAGGTATGGTTGTTGTATTTAGTTTTTTTTTTTCTAGCTGCCTATTACACCTTTCCTAAAGCAAAAAGTTATGATGAACCCGCGGGAGCATAACTTCCTTCACTGTTTCGAATTCACGGGTTCTTTTGGGTCGAGATGATCCGGCTTCATCGTCGTGGTTTCCCCTTGTCTACATAACAAAAACAATCAACAAACAAGTACCTTATTATGTTAGATAAAAATTATAAGTAATGGAAATGCTAGATACGAGTTCGCAGCGTTCTATATTGGTTTCAAGCGAAAAGTGTGTCGCACTTCTTAAGAAGTGCGACATACTTCCTGGGTTTAACAAAGTACAACGGTTTTGAGGAAAACCAGCGTACTTTCTCGGTTTTCAAAACTAATTACGAGCGTTTTATAACTGTAACAATAAACAATTTCTGTTTCAACTGTAATTTTTTCCCCAATCTTAAAATTATTTACCTTAAATTGGTTCATACTAAGAATAATTTATCCTAGCATAGTTTTATATGATTTATAATCATCTCTTATGTAATGGTATCATACAATTATTCTCTTAATTTTATAGATTATGAACTAATTTACACAAACCCTAATTAATAAAAACAAAAATAAACAAAAAGGATAAAGAAATTATGATAAGATTAACATACCCTAGGCATTGTGCTAGTTTTGATGAATTAGATTGAAGATTTTTTGTTAGCCTTAAAATATGTCGACTTATATGAAATTACATTAGTTTACTTAAGGCGTGACACGTAGGGACTAATAATGTCAAGTTTGGATAGATGCATGTGTCATACGCCTATATAACCCCCTCCATACTTCCATGGAGGTGTGAGGATTCATTGTATCTCATAAAGTATGTGTGTTTCTCTCTCTAGAAAACACACACATCTTTCCCTTTCTCTCTTTATAAATCTAACATGGCTATCTTTCACTTTTATCCTCCCCAACCTCCGAATCGTATGTTTTAGGTTAGAATCTTTATGGGTAACTATTGGTAGCAAAGCCTGGGAGTGTTTGGTGTTTATGTGTTGTTCGTGGCTAATTTGTTGGTTATAGCTTCTTTCGTGGCTTATTTTTAAGCCACAAGTCACAACTTTGTTTGGTTGGTGGTTATTTTGTACAAAAGCTTGAAACTTTCTTCTCTCTAATGTTTCTAGCTCATTTGTACAAGTGGTTTGTGGTTTTTCAAAGCTTATTACGTAAGATCTTTAAGCTTTATTCTCAAAAAAGTAAAAAAAAATTCATCTAAAAAATAAAAAAGTTTGCATTTTTATGTTAAGACTTTATTAGATTTGCTTAGTTTTGCAAAAGAAATCATCTAAAAGTGTCAAAAATGTGTCTTTTTCATATTTGAAAATTTATACTTTTTACGCTATGTGATTTATGCCAGTTTTTACACTAGGCGATTTATACGCTTTTATGCTTAGGCGATTTAAACCATTTGCATTGGGCGATTTATACCATTTGCATTGGGCGATTTATACACGTTTTGGCTTAGGCGATTTATACCATTTGCATTAGGAAATTTATACCATTTGCATTGGGCGATTTATACCATTTTTGGTTCTATTAGGCGATTTATACCATTTTTGGTAAATTCACCGAATTCCATCCATTTTCGGTAATTTCACGAAATTCATTTTAAGGTCATTTTCACATGTTTTTTTTCAAAAACCAAACTTAAACACCTTTCACAACACCAAATCAAACACAACACTTAATGCTAAAACGATCATAAAAAGATTCACTAAAACGTCAAAACGGCTATCGATTTGGATTTTAATGTCAAGTAATCACGGAGTTGATTTGGTATCCCCTATTTGAGATTGAAGTGGGTTTCACGAAGGCGTCTACTTATTTCATAACTTCCTTCTACTTGCTACCCCTTTTCCCTAAACCCTTTCTATCGATTAATGACTTGCTTGAATGTATATGGTTATGATTGAGACTTAAATTATCTAGTTTCTAGCAACCAAGGATGGTTGGTTGAAGACCTGGATAACTATCACTTAAAGGAGTTACGTTGTAGTACTCAGTGTCACACGCAGATGCATATGTGGATAATTTCAAGAGGTGTTGTACCTCTTATACTTTTGATGGTGGGTATAGGGTACTTAGAGGCTTTCTTCTGTACCGTTCTTCAATCAACAATAGTGCAAGCTTAAGTAACAAATTTAGGGGATTTTACTTCATTTTCAAGTTTGGTATATTGGGTTTACTTCACCAGGTTATCACAGCAATAGCCGATAGAATACGAGGTTGGTAAGTTAGCCAGAGAGTTTAAAGGTTGAGATGTAATCAACAGTTCTCATGGGATATTTGAAGCTACATAACGTCAATGGTACTTCACAGTCTTAGCAAAATCTTTTAAAGTTCTTCAATGTCTTTCATAACTTTTCAAGATTATTGCTTATGACAAGAACTTCTCGAGTATATGGTCGTACAAGTCAATGATGCTTCTGAGAGTTTGAAACCATCATGGGGGAAAACGTATACTTTGATGTAATCATGTCAACTTCCAGGGGGAAGTAGCTTATCTACTGTACTTAGTATGTTTGTGAAGTATACTACATATGTGAGAAGATTTATTGCTGATTTCTTGCATGTACCCCCGAATGGATATTCACCAAGACCAAATGTCATGATATAGTATAAAAGCAGTATTAGTTAGTGTGGTTGGTTGATTTTTCTACAAAATTCCGATGTGCACTTTAAATGTCAGTGATAGAAGATCGTCCGAGCTACATCATAGTTTTAGAATCTGCTCAAGATACGGATGTTGGTTTGGGGGGAAGCTGATTCAAAAACTTCGCCAAAAAGGAGTCTATAAAGAAAGCTTTTCAAGACATGCAACATGAATTGGGGGGAAGTTAATCCAACTTATGCATAGCATAATGGTTCCAGAACAAGTAAAGACACATAAGATCTAAGCTGGAGTATAAGTATCAAGACTAGAAGACGAAGATGTCATCTTCAGCATTAGAAGCGCTATGGAAGACTTTATTTCATTGTATTTTGTACTTGTTAGGAACATTGTAAGTAATTTCATATGTCCACATATTGGGGGAAGATTGTTAGCCTCAAAATATGCCGACTTATATGGAATTACATTAGTTTACTTAAGGTGTGACACGTAAGGACTAATAATGTCAAGTTAGGATAGATGTATGTGTCATACGCCTATATACCCCCTCCATACTTTTATGGAGGGGCGAGGATTCATTGTATCTCATAAAGTGTGTGCGTTTTTCTCTAGAAAACACACACATCTTTCCCTTTCTCTCTTTATTAATCTAACATGGCTATCTTTCACTTTTATCCTCCCCGACCTCTGGATCGTGTGTTTTAGGCTAGAATCTTTATGGGTAACATTTTTAAATTTTTAGGTAAAGGTCGGAGGTTTTTAAGAGAACTTGTGTTTTTTTGTGTTTTTTATTAACTATGAGAATGCAGGTTTTATTTTGTTATTGATTGAAAGTGTGGCGCACTTCGTATGAAGTGCGGCGTACTTTGGTCATTTTTACTAGTTCTATACACACACACACACACACACACACACACACACACACACACACACATATATATATATATATATTTACACGATAAACAGAAATTCAATTTATCAAACATAATATTATTCATAATAGTTGGACTAAGTGTCTTATACATCAAAGAGTAATCCTATATGGATTTATAATATCTTGACATGATTTATTTTTGACTCAACATAGAAAAATTGAAAAAGACGCACTAAGGAGTGTGAAACACGCTCCCTTGATTCACTTTGCATATATTTTAGAACCAATCAGGTGACATAATGTCACTGAGCTTGTAAAATTTTGACAACTCCATGTCAGTAGCTTTCGTTTGGTATCCGTGATTATACTCGTTCCCATATGGATCCACAATACTGCATTTCAAATGCCACACACCATCACTCTCAACCTTCCTAGTGGAATTATCATCACAACTTGGCATCCACTCATTATGTTGCAATGACACTGATAGTGATCCAAGAAAAGCAACCATTTTCTTCTATACACAAATTTTTCAAAATGGATTCAGTGTTTCCTGAAGGGCAGGTGTTCGGTCCATAGGGTTATCGCAATACAAATATTTTTCAAAGCTTAGGCCATAAAATGGCTTTCCATTTTCATCTCTTTCCTCGATGATTTCTTTATTATCATCACTGTCTTTATCCTCTTGCTTGTTCTTGACTGCGGCCATAGGAAATTTTTAGTGACAAACACCGTCGAAAGTGGAAGTAGTTCCTTTGATTGTATTTATAATTCCTCCGCAAGTATAAAGAAAGCTTCGTCCCACAACTATTGGCACATCTTTATCTCTTGGTATTTCTATAATCAAGAATCTTGCTAGAATTGTGGTTACACCAACTTGGCATAAGACATCCCTAAGGATTCCCATTGGTTCGGCTTTTGAATGATCCAACATTTTGATTTTAATTGCTATAGTTTAGCTTCCCCTTTTCCTATCTTCACATAAATGCCATAAGGTAAAACATTAATGTTTGAGCCATTATCAACTAGTGCATGTGTATCATATTTTCCTTCAATACGAATAGGAAGAACAAAAACTCCTAGGTCGTTCTTTTCTCTTAATGTTTTATAGTTCTTATCACTTCTTTGGCAGCTTCTTCTTCATATTCTTCTACTTCCTCATCAAGCTTGAGTTTATCCATTAGGACACTATCAAGTAACTTCTTGTGTTGGTCACTATATTTAAGTGTCTCAATTATTGGCCTTGACTATTGTAAGATCGTAATTCTTTCTATAATGTCTTTTTCTAACGCTTCATGGGTCATTTCTTTTTGATTCAATAGTCCTGTGATATTCAGTGAAGGTCCTTCATCACTGTAAGTCATTTTGTAGTTCCCTTTTGTCTTTTCTTTATTTTTGGAATTCTTTCCCATGCTACACACATAATGATGGTAATTCTAGCCCATCGATTTCCTGTATGTCCCCAAAATCTATAACTTCTAATATAGCGCCCCAATCATCTTTTGAGTTATCAGAGTTGTCGGTGTCATCATGAAAAGAGTCATTATCAGGGTAGATAGTCACGATTCCTTTGCCAAAGTCAACTATTCCTCTTGTCTTTTTTAGGAACGATCTTCCAAGGACTATTCCCGGCACCGTATCATCTCTCATAAGGTTAATGATAAATTTCACGAGATTAACTTCTCTTTTTAAGATGATTGATAATTCTTTCTTCACAACCTTGTCTCCTTTTTTTCCTTAAATCTCAAACATAGCCTGACTGCTAAGCTGTTCGAGATCAGGTTTTTATCATTTTTCAAATTAATTTCCCCATCATATACTTCTAGACCATTAATGAAACAAGGTGTAATGTATCTTTCACTTTTCTCTTCCGTTTCCATTCGATAATATGTAAATTCTTTTAACTCCTTCTTTCCTTTGCCATTTGTTGTGTTACACTGATTTGGTGTGTCCCATTCTCCTGTGCTTTCAATACCATCGTTCAGTGAAACTTGATCATCCTTTCCTAGGCATAATCGTCCTATACTTGAGTTTGGGTCCATAATGTTCTTAAGATAGCACAACATCAAAATAAACATTAGTGGGGTAGTAAAAGTAAAGTTGAGCAGTACTTTATATTCAAATATCTTTAGAAAATATATAAGGATCAATAAACAGAGAAAATTCTTCATAATGAGAAGGATATGATGATTCTGTAAGCTGGTAAATAGGTAAGTACGACGCACATCACAAGAAGTGCGTTGTACTTTCTGCGTTTTTTAATTTTTTCAAAATGTTCAAAAAAAAATGTCCGACTTATAACAAAGTGCGACGTTACTTTTTGGATTTCTAGTTAAAAAATCTATAATTTTTCCAGATTTTCTAATCATTTAAACAACTCATTATTCTATAATTCCTGAATAGTAAAATAACTCTAAGTATAAAACTTGGCATTCATAACATTAATCATGCAAGAAGATCATAAAACAAAAAAATATCACATCTAGGCAGACCATTCTAATAATCATTTTATAATTAGTGGTGCTTTCAATATGTTTTAGATTTCTATAGCCATTCATCCTTTTATGATTTTTACAAAGTAGTAAGTAAGGAATAAACATAAAAATCTTTTCCTTTCTCTTTTTGAAGTTGAAATTAAGTGTTTGAGACGTTTGTTTTTTGTTTAGGTTCATTATAGACTTCATTGATGTAAATTTCTCAGCAAGTGCGTCGTACTTCGTCAGAAGTGCGGCGTACTTCCTGTTTTTCCAGAAAAACTTTCTGTATTAAAAATGAATTTTTTTTCTTTTTGGGTCAGTTTGCTAGAAAACTGTACGGCGGGGTAGTAAATTTTTGGTTTGTAAAACATGAAATACTTAAACAAGAAATAATTCAATCCCCGACAACGGCGCCAAAAACTTTTGACGTGTTAATAAAGCTTTAAATTTATAATACTAGTTTTAACTGATTTCCAACTAACACACGGGTAAAGTGAAACCCCCCGTTTATAGCATAGATTTAGGGTAAGACCAAGTCGTTCCACAGGATTGGTGTTTATGAAAAAGTTTATTAGTTTTGCAAAGGGTATCTTTAAGATTTGTCACGAATCTAAGACACGGTCTAATGTTTTGATTAAACTGATTAATTAAAAGTATATTTGTTTGGGAAGGAGAACAACAAGGATGAGCATAAGAATAATGGTGAACACATGAATAAAGATATAAACGCACAAGTAACTGATAGTTAATTAAGCGTTTAACTATTTTATATAAAAGAAATTCCATTCGGCCTTTAATCCTTATTATATAAAATGAAGTAAGATAGATTCATGTTTGGAAATGATAATATTAAACTTTCTTATACAAGTTTGTTAGACATAGGAATTAGCATTAAACATTTTATTACTTGGTTGAATAATCATTTTATTAGCTAATTCTCACAAAGCTAATATCGATTCATGACTCGAAATCAATCACTAGATGGAGCCTTTCGACCTAATTCTATATTTTATGAGAGATCAAATAATCAACAAGGATCAAGCATTCAAACATCAAGTTTAATATTATTATATCCACATTCATAAGTTATTCAACATGTTCATACTACGACTCTTATTGATCCCAAACAAACATAGATGAACTACTCCATATTGATTGAAATAAAACTTATATTAAGCAAGTTAAACTCAGAATTCATGTAATTATAGAAAGGAACAAGGTTTATACCAACCCCACAAGCTAAAATGTATGATTTTCCAAGAAATTCTAACAACTAAAACCCGGAATTAGTGATCTACTCTGTCACAACAGCTATTCCTTCGATCTTAGCTTACTTTCCTTCTTATTCGGATGAGCACCCCCTAGAATTGGATGAACAACAAGAGTGTTCCACCACAACTCCCAAAAAGGGCCTCTTTAGAGTATTTCCTTGATTAAGAAGATTAGATGATGAGATTTATGTCTAAAACTCTGATTTTTGACTCCTATTTATAGACCAAGTGAAGCTATCAGTTGGCGAGAAAAGGGGAATGAAAGGCCATGGAATCAAGGCTCCAAATTAATGATTTGAGTTACTGCAGGCAAAAGTGCGCCGCACTTCCATAGGAAGTGCACCGTACTTAGCTTCAGCAATAAATTTTGTCTTTCCCCGTCTAAAAATACGATGTACTTTCAGAACATGTGCACTGCACTTTGGCGTTTATCAATTAATACTTCTTTCTTTCACTTTTAGATCTTTCTTCTAATGGTCGTTAGCCCCTTTTAACGAATATCTTTCGCATTCTAGTCATTTTCATGATCTTTGGTCCTAAAACAACTGTTACATAAATAAGTATCTAATTATACGATGATTAACATATTTATATAGATAATTTACGTATTAACGGGAGATAATTTATGTATATTTGGAGTGTTATCATTGGGTCTCGTTTCTTCTCGTTAACTTTGCACTTTTGGTATTGATTGGTCGTGTTTAGGAACTTGTTGCTCATTAATACTTGTTGATTATTTCTCAAATCACTACTTTACGTAAGGTGAGTTCATAGCCTTATTTTTACTTATTTAACTGTTTTATAAACTCCTTGGGGGAGATACACGCTACTTACTTTTACATATAGACGCAAGTGTTTTAAACTGTATGCTTATCATGATATTATTGTTGCCTAAGTACCTCTAGTGCCATTAAGTCTCCTAAATCATGAACCTTTAATTAATTTTTGAAGTAAACACGAATGCCGTCAATAGATCTATTGGGACTGACAATTCCCGTCCGGGTATGTAACACTAATACCACGTCGAACGGGCGCATTTGACATTTGAATTAATACTTGTATGTTTGGCACAAAACCCTATTTCAGGCCACAAACCTGATTGGGGTTTGCTATAATGTTAAGGTTCAGGTGTCATGAGCTTA
>BQNB010069396.1:0-25858 GCA_026074375.1 Tanacetum coccineum | reverse complement strand
TATTGTATTCATGACCTAGACCAAACGATAGTAATCTCGTAGCTAAATCCCAGAAATCAAGAGAATTGGAAAAATGGTAAAAACTTCAAACGGCTACCTTTGAGACTAGAAACGACCACACAAGGATGGACTTGAGAATCGGGTCTTCTGTTATCCTGTAGAGGGCACTGTAAAGAATATTTAGCAAGTTGAATCATCAAAAACGGATAACAAATGAGTAAGATACGACTAAATTAAAATCTGCAAATTTACATATAAGCTGTCAAAAAAAAATAGGAAAAAGCCCGAGGAGTTTAGGTTATTGTAGCCGGGACTAGTATCTTTCCACAGCCCCTGTAATCATCCGATAAGGTGCTGCTATAAGAAAGTTATGGTCCACCAAAACACTGACCTCGCAAATATTATAAGCTGAAATAACTTGAATTTTTTCTATCTGAAACAGCCAAATCAGCGCGACCAGCCTGTTTGGACATGATTTTCAAGACAGTTAGGTTCTGAACTGCAAAATATGATAAACAAACTTTTAAAGTACGCAACTTCTAGTTTACAGAAAGTCTAGAGTCGTATTTTTAGGATCTGTAACGAATAAGTTATGAGTCAACAAAATAGGCATCTCGTAAATATTTGGAACTTATGAAAACGTAAAAATAAATATTCTATTTTTACGAAAGCCACGTTTTAACTTGTAAAACTTAACGCAACTGTGTACGAGTGATATAGGATTGATATTAATACATTTTCATCACTTCATACTCGTTTTCATCATTCTAAAAGCATACTATTTAATTAGGTTGCGATTAGAGTTTCTGTGCCTCGGTTTTCATGCTTGCTTTTCATTGACGATATTACTATTTGCTTGAGGTGAGTTTATAGTCCTCATCTTTTACTTTTCAATCATTTATCAAATCTCGGGGATGAGATCATGTTTGTTTTACAAAATGGATGCAAGTACATTTTAATTCAAATATTACGAGTTTGCCTAAGTAGCTATAACCCACTATGCCCATCATCATGAACTGTTAATTACTGGATTGTAAGCGCGAATGTTATGAATAGATCTATTGGGGATTAACATCCCCGTTCGGGTGATTAGCTATCATCGGTAACGAACGCATACCATTTCGGATCATTATAGATGTTACGGGTTGAGCATCTACATTGGGCACATTCATTACTTGTATTTTATATACATTCATTGTTGAGCGTCAGTGTCATGAGCTTAGTGCATTTCGTAATACATTTTTGTAATATTGTATTTGTTACTCTATTACAGGGAAATCTTGCTATCCGCTTCATTTAATTTATAAACCTATAAATTCACCAACATTATTGTTGACGTTTTAAAACATGTTTTCTCAGGTACTTAAGTGCTAGGTGCTAGCTTGATGTGCATTGGAGTCTAAACAATACAAGATTACTTTTCAAACGACACTTAGAGGTCGTTCTCTCATGACTTGTGCAATGGTATTATGAAGTAACGCTCCCGGAACATCATTTTCCGCTGTGGCCCATTTTAGGGGTGTTACAGATTGGTATCAGAGCCCTGGCTATAGAGAACTAGGTTGCATATTTTACCTAGACTATAACCGTTTTCAAACATTGCACCATACAAAAGTTTTTCAAGGGACATACATACATTACTGGTTTGCATCTAGTATACATGCTTACATGACATGCACCATTTTAGCATTAGTTGGTTATACTAAGTGCTTACATAGGTTATATACGTGCTTACATGATATATATATATATAGAGAGAGAGAGAGATATATATATACTTACATTTCCTTACGTATATCTTACATTTATATAAGAATTATTTATATAAATACTAGAACATTTCTCAAAACATTACGAATAACACAATGGTCCAAAGAATCTTACAAGACATTAACATAGCATCTCACAACATTTCATCTTTGGAGCACGGCTTAGAGAACTAAACTATTTTTTACTCCCTAATTTGATGATTCATGCCTGTAAAAGACAAGGAGACACTACCATCATGACTCCAGAAACTGTTCAAGCCATGATCGATCAGGCACTACAAAGAAACTCTACCAACACTCATGATGACGGAAGCCAAAATTCAGGTGGAGGACCTGGAAGGCCCGTGCAACCTGCACGTGTTTGTTCCTACACCGACTTCATGAAATGCCAACCCTTGAACTTCAAGGGAACTGAAGGCGTTGTGGGCTTGTCTCGATGGTTCGAGAAGATGGAATCAGTATTCCACATCAGCGATTGTGTTTTGACAAAACCAATGTGAAATTCGCGGGGCGGGGGGGGGGGGGGGGGGGAGGGGGGGGGGGGGGGGGGGGGTGGGGAGGGGGGGGGGGGGGGGGGGGATACTGCACTCTGCTAGGTGCTGCATTAACCTAGTGGAATGGTCATCTGAGAACCTTAGGTCATGATGTTGCTTATGCTATGACTTGGGAGATTCTCAAAAATAAGTTGACGAACAAATACTGTCCAAAAGGTGAAATCAAGAAACTTGAAATTGAACTATGGAACTATGGAACTATGGAACTTGAAGGTCAAAGGAAATGATGTTGGAGGTTACACTCAGCGTTTCCAAGAATTGGCCTTGATGTGCACTAAATTCCTGTCTGTGAGTCCGTGAAAGGTCGCACTAGTACATCAGTGGGACTTTCCCAAGTAACATTCATGTAATGTTATGTCCGCAAGATCCAAGACTCTTGATGATGCTATCGAGTTTGCCAACGACTTGATGGATCAGAAACTCCGCACTTATGCGGAAAGGCAAGCTGAGAACAAAAGAAAACTCGATAACAACAACCAGGCTCAACAACAACTTCTCAAGAAACAAAATGTCTGGGGAGAAGAAATCGTACGGAGGATCTAAACCTCTGTACCCTAAATTCAACTATCACCATGATGGAGAGTGTGCACCCAAGTGCACCAACTGCAAGAAAGTCGGTCATTTGACAAAGGATTGTTGGCATCCCATTAATGCTAACAACCAAAGAACTGTCACTTGCTATGAATGTGGGAATCAAGGGCACTACATGAGTGATTGCCCAGTGTTAAAGAATCAAGGTACTGAAGCCCGAGGAATGGCGTATGCCTTAGGAGGAGGAGAAACCGACCAAGACATTAACAACATGGAGGATGATATCAATGCTTAAACTCTATTTCCTTTAAGAATTTTCATTGTATTTTCTCTTAAATTTTCGTTAGGTTGTATGAGCGATTTCAAATTAGCTATCAAATTAATGTGTTGTGAAAATTTTGTCAAATTTACTTTAATTTTCTATTTATTTAGTCAAGCCACTCCCACAAATGTTATGAAATTATAACATTATTTTGACGAAAATGAGCATCGCATCGTTAGCCCTCAAATATACATAGCCTGATCACCTATGTATAATTCAGGAAGGACCATGTCATGCTTAGAGTAGTCACCTTAAAACTTTTGTCAAATCATTTTGTTGTACTTATATTCTGGAAGGACAAAATTTTGTGTGCGAATTAATAAAATGTATTTATCACGAGAAACCAAACTAATAATCATATTAACTAAGTAAACTTTTACACCATCTTATTACAAATTCGACATCATCTTATGCCAAATCTTAAGCCAAAAAGTCGAAGACGCATCGTTAGCTACCCCAGGACAATCCGTTGGCAAGTTTAACACATCAAGGATTGGAAAACTACACTCTTCATCAATTCATTCGGAAGCATCTTAGACTGAATTCGAGACGAAATTCTTTTAACACGAGGAGACTGTAACAATTCACATTTTCGGGTCATTTTACGACAATAAACTCTCAAATTTTTATTTTAGACTTTTGCACGATTACTTTTATTTTCAACCGTTAAGTTAAATCGCGTAAACGAAAGATCAACGATCTACGTAAATCGACGGCAAACAAATAAAAGTTTACGTCAAATATGTGTTATATAATTTTTTGGATATAATTATATCTTTTCATTTAATTTATTTGGTATTTATGTGAAACACTTGCGTATGCACTTAAATGCATGCATGCCTACAAATAAATGAACACTACATTATTTAATCATACACATACATTCATATTTATGCAAGTATAAAAAAAATAACACGTTGTCTTTTTCATCCTTGTTTTGCCGCCAATACCACACAAAAATGAAAAGTGCAACACTTTCTTTTTCACTTGCAACACCATTTTTGGTTTAGCTATTTCATATGTAAACATGTGATGAGCTATATACTCACAATATGGTATCTATCTAACTTTAAGCTCTATTCAGGCACACAAGAAGAAAAGAACATGTAAAAATCCACATTTAAGGCTATTAATGAGAAAGGAGATTTAAACTTTGACAAGAATACATATTATAAAGTGAAGTAACACTAGGTTTTACTTCTATACATTATCACCTCTCTATAAAAATCTATTATTCTCTCTTTTTGACTCACTTCATCCCACGGCAAGAAAAAGAGAAAGCATAAGAGATTGGTTTTTATCATTTCAAGTATTTTTGCTAAGAGATTTAAGGGTATTATTAGTTATCAAACAGTTGGGGTTTGATTTAGGATTTGATTTGTGTTCGCCACCTTCATCCTACACTTAAGGTCCATTGAAAATCTCTATACTTTCATTTATATATTTCATACATTTATACATCTTGTTTATTTAGTGAAATCATCACCTAGCTTTTATTTTTACAAGTTACAACAAGAATCAAGTTTTATACATAATTAAACTAATATATACACATGGTAAAATTATGTTACAAATATGTTAGATCTATAAAAAATATTCATTTTGATATATTACAAGTGTTGAATAATTTATATAACTAGTTGTTGATTATTGTTGTGCAAATTAGTTTATATAAGTTATGGCTTATTTATTTTATGTTTTTGACGTTTAGTTATGAATTGAAAGACTATAAATTAGAGGACTTAAAATTATATTACAAGATGTTGTTGGATAATTTAAAAGACTTATTGTAATTAAAACATGTAAAAATTTTTAACTAAATAAAACATTTATCACTATTTATTCAAAACAGTTCATACCTACTGTTTGGCACGGGATTTCTCGGCAAGTGAAACCTTAAATGTGGATATTCGGTCTCAAGAGATTCCGAAATATATAGGAACTCAAAAAATGGACTTATAAAGAAGAAGTTATAGCCGATTTAAGTTTGACGAAAAACTAATATTTTTTACAGCTTTGCAAAGTTTTTGGATTTTCTGTCCAGTTTACGGAAACATATTTTTGACCCTTTTCGGGTCCGATTCGGGAAATATTTATAAAAGAGAACTTGTAAATTATGATTTTCCGTTAAATCCTCGAGTTGGAACGACCCGTAACTCATTATAACGAAGGAGATACGCCCTCTTAAAGTCAGACCATTTTTCTGAAAAATTAATAAAGTTCAATGTTATGTCCTCAAGACCCAAGACTCTTGATGATGCTATCGAGTTGGCCAACGACTTGATGGATCAGAAACTCCGCACTTATGCAGAAATGCAAGCTGGGAACAAAAGAAAACTCGATAACAACAACCAGGCTCAACAACAACTTCTTAAGTAACAAAAATGTGGTTCAAGCTTATGTTATAGGGTCTGGGGAGAAGAAATTGTATGGAGGATCTAAACCTCTGTGCCCTAAATGCAACTATCACCATGATGGAGAGTGTGCACCCAAGTGTACCAACTACAAGAAAGTCGATCATTTGACAAAGGATTGTTGACATCCCATTAATGCTAACAACCAAAGAACTATCACATTTGGCCAATTTTCATGAATAACCACATTTTAAACAAGTAATATTTCTCAAACTCAAGCACAATACTAAGGACAAGATTGCATACATTGTAGTACATTACATGATTAGTAATATGCGTATTATTCATTTAGGTAGCGGATAGAGTTTTGCATTATTTTCGCGTGCACCATTTACCTTGCTCGCTCCATATTCATTGCTACCTCATTAAGGTGAGTTTATAGTCCCCATCTTTTATTTCTTAATTATTTATCAAATCTCGGGGATAAGATCATGTTGTTTTATAAAAGAATGCAAGTATATTTTAATTAAAATATTACGAATTTGCCTAAGTAGCTATAACACACTATGCCCATCATCATGAACTGTTAATTATTGGATTATAAGCGAGAATGTTATAAATACATCTATTTGAAGTGACGCTCCCGTTCGGTCAAGTAGCACTTGCTAGTATTCCGGTTGAACGGAACGACGAACGTATACCATTTCAGATCATATAGATGTTACGGGTTGAACATCTACATTGGGCACCCTCATTTAAATGTACTTGATATACATTCATTGTTGAGCTTCAGTGTCATGAGCTTAGTGCATTTCGTAATACATTTTTGTGATATTGTAATTGCTACTCTATTACAGGGAAATCTTGCTATCCGCCTCATTTAATTTATAAACCTATAAATTCACCAACATTATTGTTGACGTTTTAAAACATGTTTTCTCAGGTACTTAAGTGCTAGGTGCTAGCTTGATGTGCATTGGAGTCTAAACAATACAAGATTACTTTTCAAACGACACTTAGAGGTCGTTCTCTCATGACTTGTGCAATGGTATTATGAAGTAATGCCCCCGGAACATCATTTCCGCTGCGACCCATTTTGGGGGTGTTACAGATTGGTATCAGAGCCAAGGTTATAGAGAACTAGGTTGCATATTTTACCTAGACTATAACCGTTTTCAAACATTGCACCATACAAAAGTTTTTCAAGGGACATACATACATTACTGGTTTGCATCTAGTATACATGCTTACATGACATGCACCATTTTAGCATTAGTTGGTTATACTAAGTGCTTACATAGGTTATATACGTGCTTACATGACATATATATAGAGAAAGATATATATATTTACATTTCCTTACGTATATCTTACATTTATTTATATAAGAGTTATTTATATAAATACTAGAAAAAGAAAAAATATTTTTGAGTTAATTACAAACGGTCGTTAGTCAAAAGGACTAACGGTGCAAGAGATGACTCTAAAACGTATGATAATGAATCAGAATTTGAAAGTTGGATGAGTATTGTGGTACTTTTTTGGGTTCGTGTCTGATAATGACTCAAATGGGAAAGTACGTTGTTATTAAATGCCATTAACCCAAGAAAATAGTAGAAAATCGACTTATAATCTCGAAAATTGGTATGTAATCTAATTAAATAATGAATGAAGTGAACTGATTAGGAGTGACTCAACACTCACTAGTCACCCTACTAGCTCTGCCCCTGATAACAAGTTCTTAAACCTATATTTTTTGTCAGGATAATGACCGTGGCTATCATGGACAAATACTTTCTTTAACATGCCAACCAAACACTTTTAATCAATGCTAAAGTTATCCTTCCTCTCCAAAATTCATCAAATAAACACATCTTAATTAAACATACTAATTAATCTAATTAATGTTATTTTTAAAATACTCATAATATAAAGAGTACATATTATTAATTGTACAAACTAAAAAAAATTCATACAATTTATATGCTAACAAGTTGATGGTACATATAGTTTTAAAAACCGGACTGGAACAACGGGTTAACTGAAAACCGGAGTCCCCACCGGTTTGGCTAGCCACTAAAAGCCGTCCGAAAATGAATTAAAGAGAACCCGTTGAAACCGATACAAACGGGTGAACCGGATCTCATCAAAATCTATTTCTCTGATTAATTATCATAGAGTATTCGCCACCGCAACGCAAAAATAATATAAATGTGAACATACACGACACAGCCAAAAAGACCATGCTTCTTTTTAAAATAAACAAACGCTTAAATCAATCCTTTATCCACGAGACTCACGATGCGTTGGACAGACATTGTCACACTTAATTACACACGCATGCCACGTAACCATTAATAATTGAGGAAATTGTGTTGCGTCAAAACCAAGAGGAAAAGTTTTACTTGCAGGCAGGGGCGGAGCCAGGATTTTCGGTTAAAGAAGGCCAGCCGCGATTAACGCTAAATATTATAGTGATAAGGGGGGCCGAAGGTAAAAACTAGTAGAAAACCGGCTTATAATATAAGTAAATAATGAATGAACTTGGTTGATTAGGGATGACTCAGCACCCGCTAATCACCCTACTAGCTCCGCCCCTGCTTGCAAGAAACCCACGTCAAACGTTGCGGGAATTATGACACAACAATTATTTTTCCCTAGCGGCACTTTGCTCTCACAACTTTTAAAAAGAGAGATTATGTAAGTGTGTATTGTGTGAGGTATGTTTAGGAGTATTTTTAATAATAAAAAAATAGAAAAATAAATTAAAAGAAGAAAAAGAAGATGTTACAGGCGTTAAAGAAATAATGAGAAAAATAATAAAAAGTGATAAAGTTATGACGTGTAGTTAAGGTGACGATAAAATTTAATAAAAGAGGAATGCTAGATTCACACCTATTTTATAAAAAAAAAATCCACACCAATATGTGTCAAACTAATATAGGTAGTGAATAAAAGAAAGAGAAAATATGATTGAATGTGATTGATGTAAGTTATATGACACATGTGCATGTGAAAGTTTTTATGTGAATTGTAAGTGGATCTAGCATTGCTCTTAATAAAAACCAACCATCACTCCTCACACAATTCACATTTCCATCAATTACTCCTCAATTTTCTCCATTATTACTACATGCATTTCATCAATAATATTTTTTCACGCGGCGTGAGAGTGCACACCAATGTGGTTCATGATCTAATGCCTATTAGTGATGGCAGAGTTATCTCGTGAATTTCGGTTGCCTCATGCTACTATCACAAAAAACCTTTAAACCCATACACAAAATACATACATATCAATAGTAATACCTCCAGGACCACTATCTAAAAATAATACGTCACTCTTTTATGAACCTCTCTTTTTAAGTATTACATAGTTTTTTATATTTTTTCAGCTTAATGCTTTTAACTTATTAAATTTTATATTTTTTATTTCGTACTTTCAGTTTTTAAACGCGAATGTTAAAGTTAAAGTTTAGTTTTCGGTCAAAGTTTAATCGTGGTACCTATAATTAACAAAACAATTTAAATAAACTTTAAAAATACTTTTGGAGATAATAGTCAAGTAAATACTCATTTTGAAGGAAAAATCAATTGGAAAACAATGGCGCAAGTTTCGTGTTTTGAATCATTCGTTAACCTGCCTAAACGAGTCTTGAACCATTATTTTACAAAAATTACACTTTTGGTCCTTGTGGTAATATTTTCAATATCAACCTTAATCTATTATACACTTGTCATTTTTTTTAAACTTTCTATTATATATAACAAACCCTTAGGGTTTCTTCATTTTAACATAGCCTCTACCACACACACTTCCTCTTTAACTTTTCCGGCGCCGCCCGGGCCAAACTCCGGCCACCATCCCCACGCCATTAACATCCTCATCACTTCCGACACACACCTCCACCATCATCACAGCCGACTACCACTTTCATCACCACACCCACCACCATCCACCAACATCACCACACCACCTTCGTACCACCCCCACCACAGATCCATTGAGCACCACCATCACTATCTCCCCACGTCATCGTCATCATCTCCTCACCCCTGCTGCCACCACAGTCGCACCACCAACACCATCGTCACCTTCATCTAGAACACGACCTACCAAGGGTGCGTTGGGTTTGACAGAAACCACACCAAGGCGCGTTTGGTTTTCGAGCACCATAAGGGGTGCGTCCGGTTTCTCACCACAAGAGGGTGCGTTTGGCTGTGGTAGCACCAACAAGGGTGCGTTGGGTTTAATGTCAACATAGGGTGCGTCTTGGTTTTGATAAGCACCACAGCGGGTGCGTTTGGCAACAATAACCAAGATACCATTTCTATTTTTGTGCCTACAACAACATGTGATGTACAAAGTATATTCAAACTAACCTCAAAAAATATTATTAAAATCAAGATTTAGCTAGTCATTTACTTCACTCAAACAAAACATACTAACTATCCTCTACTCCAATTCATACGGCAGCCAACAAAAGAAAAGAAGAAAGTTAAACATCTAATTTCCAGGTTATATCTCTCATGCTATACCTAAATGTGTTTAGTTTTAACCCATGCAGCAACTCATGCTATGTCAATTCAAATGGTTCTTTTTTTTTCCTTCATTTCACTCATAACACACGGCTCAAAGTCATGTTTCCCCACTCCATGCACACTCTTTCCATCTTTGGTGTTACAAAAGTAGTTTTCCTCCAAAGCCTAGTTTGAACATACCTTGTATGCATTATAAAGTCAAGGCACATTAGCATGTTTTCCTTACACACCTATCTAATAAACAAAGCTCAATTTCATACCCTAACACAAGACCAAGCCATCCATGTTGTTTTACCATTTGATAGTTTCGTGAGGTGGTATTTTGGAAGCCTTATCCTATAAATACTTGTCCTAAAGTTAAAGACTTCACATACCTATCAATTCAAAAGAAACCAAAAGCAAAAAACCTCTCTTTTATCCTCTACATACACGGCTCAAACTAGGAATCAAGAAACATTTCTTGGACACCTCTCTTAACAACAAACTCAAAGGAAAACCTCTCTCTTTTCTCTCTTGAACTCAGCCGAAAACCACAAGGTGAACAAGAAGTCTTCAACTCTTAGTTAGGTCTTGGTTAAGTATTATAAAGGAGAAGGTGTTAAAAGGGTTTAAAAGTCATCATGTTTAGGGTTTTCGAGAGGTTTAAGGGTAATTTTCATGACTTATTCTTTCTCATCTCCTTCAAGTATTACAAGCATGTCATTATAAGTTTACCTTAAGCATACACATCTATGTTGCATCACCAATACACGTTGCATTTTAAAAACATGATATTTTTCAAATAAAAGTGCAAACTATCTGATGTAGTGTCCACATTTCGTGTTTACTCTTGTAATATTGTTTCTGGCTTGACTTTATTTTCTAGACACAGCAATTAGACAATAAGAGTGACCCATGAACTAAAAACTAGAGGGCGTGATTGTGTTTTAATGATTTTTTTTGAAAATAGGGAAAACTATCTGATGTAATACCACTTTGTCATTTTCACTATTAAAAATGGGACTTGCGTGGTATTTAGCGTCACTAAACTAATCTAGACCATTAGGAGTAAGCTATGATCGAAATCTAGAGCTCGCGAAAGTGATCTCATGAGTTATTTTGTGAAAATAGGAGAATTGCAAAAAATGATAAAATGACTTAATGGGTAACTTTTGGACTAAACACGACCACTTTAAGATAGGTTATAGGGACGGCATAGTAGTGGGTCTTGTAGAGGGTGCAATAAGGTGAATTTAGCAAGTCTAATCGTCAAAAACGGATAAATAACGAGTGAGATACGACTAAATGAAAATCTGCATATTTATATACAAAGCTATCAAAAGTTGTAATCAGACACGAACAACCCATTTTAGACACGAATCGAGGTCTTTTAAGTTAGAATTAGATTATGTGATAGTTTAGGTTATTGTAGTATAGGCAAGTAGCTTTCCACAGCCCCTGGAATCACCCATAAAGGTGTTGATACGCAAGAGTTATGGTTCCCTAAAGATCTGACCTCGTGAATATCATATGCTGAAATAACCTAAAATTTTGCTAAGTCTGGAAACAGGCAAATCAGTGCGACGAGCCTGATTAGACACGATTTTCAAGGCAGTTAAAGTCCGAACTAGGAAATATGATAAACTAACTTTTTAAAGTACGTAACTTCTAGTTTTCAGAAAGTATGGGCTCACATTATTAGGATGTATAACAAATGCATAGTGGGACAACAATATAGGCATCTAGTAAATATTTGGAACTAATGAAAACATAAAAATAAATATTCTATTTCTACGAAAGTCGTGTTTTAACTTGTAAAACTTAACGCAACTATGTACAGGTGATATAGGACTGATATTAATACATTTGCATCATTTCATACTAGTTCTTATCATTCTAAAAGCATACTCTTTAATTAGGTTGCGATTAGAGTTTTCGTGCATCGTTTCCGTACCTACCTTTTTCCTTGGCGATATTACAATTACTTGAGGTGAGTTTATAGTCCCCATCTTACACATTTCAACCATTTATCAAATCTCGGGGATGAGATCATGTTTGTTTTACAAAATGGATGCAAGTACATTTTAATTCAATTATTATGAATTTACCTAAATAGCTATAACCCACTATGCCCATCATCATGAACAGTTAATTACTGGATTGTAAGCGAGAATGTTATAAATAGATCTATTTAGAGTGACGCTCCCGTTCGGGCAAGTAGCACTTGCCAGTATACCGGTTGAACGGAACGACGAACGTATACCATTTCAGATCATATAGATGTTACGGGTTGAACATCTACATTGGGCACCCTCATTTCAATGTACTTGATATACATTTATTGTCGAGCTTCAGTTTCATGAGCTTAGTGCATTTCGTAATACATTTTTGAGATATTGTAATTGCTACTCTATTACAAGGAAATCTTGCTATCCGCCTCATTTAATTTATAAACCTATAAATTCACCAACATTATTGTTGACATTTTAAAACATGTTTTCTTAGTTACTTAAGTGCTAGGTGCTAGCTTGATGTGCATTGAAGTCTAAACAATACAAGATTACTTTTCAAACGACACTTAGAGGCCGTTCTCTCATGACTTGTGCAATGGTATTATGAAGTAATGCCCTCGGAACATCATATTCCGCTGCGACCTATTTTGGGGGTGTTACAGGGTATTAGCCCATAACTATTATAATTATACAAGCGTGATCAATTAGATGATTACAAGAGTAAGGAAATTACACGGTGTCTTCTATGGAATCGTGATCAATGCTTGACCTTTATTGCTCTTCTTCTCTTTAGAAAATCTTCTTTTATGTGTATGGTATGAAGAATATGATTTTGCACACTCAAAACTCGTTTTTGAGTCTTCTATTTATAACCTCTGAAAAAGCCTGGATACGCCGTATTGGGCTAGGCCAATACGGCGTATTAGGGTGTATCCTTTGGAGTGCGTGCAAAGTTTACAATCAATACAATATACATTCCCAAAATAATAATATCTTCGTATCTCTGAATAGTTATTTTCATGGATACGGCGTATGGAAGAAGGTGAATACGCCGTATTGGGAATTGTGAATACGCGTTTTCTTGTGAAGACTTGGCGCTGATACGCCGTTTCTCTTTTCCTGGATACGGCGTATTGGTCAGAAATGAGTAATCTTTAAATGTCTTCGTTTTAGCTCCAAAATATGCGCCTTTTAGCATGTCTTCACAAATCACTCCTCAATTATAGCAAATAACACTTTTAAGCAATTAAGTACACATTCTTGCAATAATTATACAAAATGGTTAGGTTGTTATTCGGGATAAATGATGGTAATAAATGTGAATTTATTTGATGCCTTCAGTGACAAACTCGTAAGGCGGAATGTGCAAGGATGACTAAGTGGATGTGTCCTCGACTTTGTAACATAGATTTAGGCGTAAGATGATGTCAGACTCAATGTATAATGTGAATAAAGAGTCCTACTTATAGTTTACTATAAAATCTAATCCATTAATTCCGTGACAGACACATATTAATGAATACACACACAAAACATTATGCTTTTCAGGAAGATATAAGTAGAAAATTGGTTTTGACAAAAGTTGTAAGGTGACTACTCTCAGCATGGCATGATCCTTCCTGAATTAGACATATGTGATCATGCTATGTATAATTGGGGACTAATGATGCAATGCTCATTTTCATCAAACTAATGTTATGTATAAAGTAGTATCAAAATAGTTTTATAGTGTGACAAAATAATTTACAAGATGGAACAAGGTAGTTTATAGGATGACAACAAAATGGTTTACGAGATGACTGTAAGATAGTTTATAAGACAATAGTAAAATAATTCATGTGATGGAAATAAAACAGTTCATATAGAAATGACAAAATGATTTATAAAGTGGTAGTGACATGGTTTTAAGATGATAGCAAAATAGTATATAAGATATCAAGAAAATAGTAAATAAGATGGTAGTGACATGGCTATAAAAATGTAATTAATTGTGTCCTTAAAGTATATACATTGTATCTTCAACAGATACACGGTACTATGTATGAAGTCATTTACCAATCTCTTCCACGTTATTATTCTCGTCTCACTCCATCTCCATCGTCACCATAATACACCATCACGACATCGCCTACTGCCGCCTATTTATGACCACCGTTATTCTGACCATCATAGCTGCAACCTCTGCTGTCCAGCATCGTCGTTCGGAAAACATTTGTTTCCATGCCATTTGGACTTAAATTGTATGTGCGTAAAGCCGTAAAACATATTTACTGTTCTTTTTTAAGACCTTACACCAGTGACCCCTTCACTTCTCACGGCTATTGTCAAGAGTCGCCAGTCAAACTCAAATCCGAGGATATAGCTTTGAATTTGCAAACATTTAAGGGTTATTTTTATGTAAAATCTATGTTTATAGATTTATAAAGATTGTATATAAAACTTTGTTTTTATAATTCGTTATTATTTCTTTCAGATAAAAGTTGATAGTGATTTTGTTTTTTAAAACTCTTTAGTAAATTCAAAATTAAAGGATGTATAAGGCCACTAAAATTTGACAAGTATATTGACGTAAATAAAAGACTACAAATCTATTAACTTATGGAATCTCAAAAGGCTAAAATAATCATATGTAGTTGTTATAACTAAGTTATATTTAGAAAAAAATGTGTTTAAAATGATGTAACAGTTGAAAGCGAAGTGACCCAACATGAAGATAGCATGAAGATGATGTTGAGATGGAAATAATCTAGTGTTGATATCGTGATGAGGTGTCATATGAGTTGTTTGAATGTTTAGTTTTTATAAGTTTAGTGACTATTTTCAAACTAAACAAAAACACAATGATTCAAATAAACACAAAAAATGTACAATGACTTATATGAATATTTTAAGAAAGTATAATGATCTTATGGTGCAAAAACCCTTTATAAAATGTCAGTTTCTTAAGTGATAGTAAATTAATTTATTAATGATGGTAAAATGGTTTATCATGTGGTAGTGAAATGATTTATAAAGTGATTGTAAAAATGTTTAAAAAGGGCTATAATAGTTTAAGGAGTGGCTTGCATAAATAAATAGAGGGTTAAAGTAAAATCGACGAAGTTTTTATGACACATAAATTTGATAGATAATTTAAATCATCCACATGATACAACGAAAATTTAAAAGAAAGTACAACGCAAATTCCTATAGGAAATAGAGTCTAAGATAGTTCCAACTTAGGTTTCACTAGGCAATACGGGAAGGTCTCTCCTTAAGCATTAGCATTATCTGCCACGATGCTAGAGTTTTCGCGAGCTTTATTCCCATCCTGGTTTCCTTGACCATTGTTTCCTCCATTTTGGCTTCCCTGATTCTGGTTGCCTCGGCCTTGGTTCCTTGTTTCTATACATTCATTCCTATAATGCCCTTTTTGTCCACAACCAAAGCAGGTAGGTGGGTTCCTCTAGTTGTTTTGGTTTCCCTGATTTGCTGCTCAAGCAAGGGTTCTGCAGTCTTTGGCCATATGGCCTACCCTTCCATAGTTATTGCAAGTGGGCGGGCAAGGTCCATTGTGATTATGAGTACACTTACTATAGTAGGGTAGGTTTCCAATATACTTACCCTTGTCAGTTGGCCCAGTAGTGTAAACCCTAGCCATGTCCTGACGTTTGTTCTAGTTGTAGTTGTTGTTGTTGTGATTTCCTTCCCATTTCCTCTTGTTATCAATAGTCTTCTTACCCAGATCTTGTATCACTTAATCCATCAGGCTTTGAGCTATTGTTTTGGTCTCATAAATGTCTGTCGGCTTTGATGAAGTCACATTTCCTTTGAGGTTTTGACTCAACCCTCCAATGTAATGTTCAATCATCCGGGTCTTAGGTGTGACCATTTCTGGGCAAAACAATGCCAGTTCTTGGAAACTTTAAGTGTAGGAAATGATGTTTATGCCTATCACCTTCAGATTCCATAGTTCAGCTTCCATTTTCTACACCTCGCTTCGAGGGCAGTACTTCTTTATCAACATCTACTTAAATTCACTCCATGGGGTTGCATTTGCAGCATCAATACCTACTAACTTGACATACGAATTCCACCATGTCAATGCACCATCCAGCATTGTGCATGCCACATACTTCACTCTATCACCATCTTCAACCTTGCTAACTCGAAAAACTGACTCGAGTTTCTTAAACCAACGAGTTAGTCCAACTGCACCTTCGGTTCCACTAAAATTCCCTTACATGCAACTACGAAATTCCTTGTAAGAACATGTGTGGGTAGTGGTTGAAGTTCTGTTGGTTTCTTCCTGGGTGCTAGATCGGTTGGATTCCATAGCAGCAAGTGCGCCAGCCACACACTGAGTAACAAGCTGGTCAAGAGCGGTCTGGTTGACTTCACCTTCGTTGTTTGGGATTTGGTTAGTTGTAGATCTTCGAGTATGCACAGTTTTTCTATATCATAACAGATAACAAAAATGAGATTACACAAAGAATAAAATCATCACGCATAAATAAGGAAGGATCACGGTACATAGAGACATAAGAGACAAATACATCACGGTAGCGACATGATGAATAACCATGTCATAAATAAATCAACGTCATAAATAGCAACATCGTAACCATACATAAATAGGTTCAGATACTTAATACATCATTCTTACAATACATCATAAGAAGTACAAGTTTCATAACGAACCTACTAGCTGAGTTACTACTCAATGCTTAGAAGGCTATACAAAATAGCTAATAGATGACAGTAATCTAACTACTGCTGCCTACATCTGGTGGTGTAGCACGTCGCTCTAATGCTCTGACGCGCTCCCCGAACTTGGTCAATCTATCATTACTCTCCTGTATCTGGTGCTATAACGCTCTAATACTGTCCATGGTGAAACCCCAAGCATCACGGGCGTACACAGCCTCCTGCTCTGCGGTCACTGCCCTGGTATAGAGGATCCGTGCCTCTCGCTCTAGAGATGTCAGACGTGCTTGTAAACTACTCTGTCATTATGTGCGTCCTGGATACGCACATACATCTCATCACTTTCCTGCCTGTAGCGGGTATGCAGATAAGCAACCATCTTATCCATCTCCTCTAAGGCGACTACTAGTCTATCAATAACACTTCGGGCCAAAACAGACCAAGACTGTCTAGCTATAGCAGTTGCAGAGCTCTCTCCTATCTCAAACCTATGTGGTGGAGAATATAATTGAGCTCTCTTCCAAGGCGGCATGTCAGCCTCGGGAATAAGGTAGTGGTGGTAGTGGTAGTGGTGATGGTGATACTGATGGTGGTGGCGATGGTGATGGCGATCTGGATCTCTTATGAGATAAGGATGTTAAAAGTGATGGTGATAGTGAAGATGATGATGGAAAGAGTGATGGAGGTGAAGATGATGATGGTGACTTTGATGGAAGTAGTGGATACCATGTAGATAATGGTGCAGCTCTCCATCGATCTATGGCTGATCTGTAGCCTAGTGGCATTGAGATCTCCTTTCCTGGTCGACGGGCAAAGGCAAGGCTGTTATCCCAAAACTTTACCCATATCACAATAATAAGCCATACCAATAAGCAATAAGCTAGAAAATAGATAAAGGAAAAATGGAAAATTAGAGAGAGAAAAAAAGATGGAAGATTATATTAGAGATAAGTTTGGTGAGTTAGAAATGAAAGCAAATGTAACCAACACCCTCTCCATGTGTGGAGAGGGTCCTATTTATAGTCTCATACCCATATGAAGTGTATGCACTTTCGGGCTTGGTTTATCTTAGGCTTTGAGCCCGAAACATGGAAAATATTATATTACAATCCAAGCCCGTTGAACCCGACTAGCCTATTACTTAACAAGACTAATTATGACTAATAAGACCGATAACATTATTGTTCGAATTATATAAAATTAAGGATAACAATCTCCCCCAATGTTGAGGTCTTCTTTGATCTCCCTAACATTGACGTTCTTGATGGAGGTTATCTTGATTTGACTTTATCTTCCCTACTGTTGAAGATATAACGTTTGAGCTTTGCCTTGTTTGGTCTTGTCTTTGTCTTTTCTTGTTTGTAATGGCTTTGTTCATTCATGCTTTGTGATCTTGATCTTGAGCCTTTATCTTTTGACTTTGAGTTCTTGAGATCACTATCTTGCATCATCTCCTTGACTTGAATCTTCTTGATTTGACTTTGAAGATCTTTGAGGAAGTTTAGTATCAACAATCTTGATGCTGAATGATTGACTTTGAAAGCTTGAGTATGAGTATGTGGTAATGAATCCGACTTCGCTGGTACATGTTTGCAACACCAACGTTTGAATCTGCATTTAAATGGTTAGTAATAAACAACAGATATGGATGAAAGTATCTTTGTCACTTCATCGAATACGGTTGCAATAACCATGGTTCCCCGTTAATTAGTATAAATATTGCATGTGATCAGATAGAATTCATATGAATCTTCTTGACAGGGTTTTGCAGTTGTACTAGCCGTTCTCGTTACCAGAACGTCTCAAAGCAGACAACACGGTAAGAGTGAATCTGATAGTTACTATCTTTCTGATTAAGTCGTCAATTCATATACTGGACTAAATCGATATCCAGTTGTCACAAGTTCGATTCATATAAAATCTCATAAGTCACCTACCAAGAGCTTGTTTGATGCTGGCTCAAGCAGGATTTCCATCTTAACTGTGAATACTTAAGTATCACTTGGATGTTCTGGCAAGATCTCAAGGATAATGCATAGGACTCTTTGTTACAACCGTGAACTTTATGGTATTCAACAAGTGTATTTTGACATTGTGTCCTAATGAGATTTATAATTTGATCTCTTCTGGGCTCTAGACTCGATTTGTGCACTTTGGTTTTTGTAATCGGAGGCTGGAGCAGACTACCACCTATTTAATATCAACAATCTCTGAGTGAGATGTCAATATATAACGTGTGTATCTCCGTGACAAATGAGACAAGTTTCTTTTGAGAGAAACTCGAATGGTTAGGAAGGGTTGTGCATTGCATCACTAGGTCCATGACGGCTTTCTTTAATATCAACAATCATCATTGTGATTTTGATAGATTATGTATTGACCCAGTTTTAAGATTGTGTGGAGGGCTGCTTTGTTTTCACCTTTATCCATACATTTCTTTTTCATTCTTCTACCCCTTCAATGCTTACCAAGACGTCATTACTAACACCTTGTTGTAATTATTCCAGTGTTAGCTCAATCTTAATCGGCATTCTTCTCTTATTCACATTCATCTCCAATCATAACTAAGGACTGCTATTTCTAACTATGGATTGTCCTTGGGTAGATCCCTCCGGTTTTGGTTGGATCATAGGACTTATACCTAACCTTAACCATCTTATGACTTCATTGACGTCGTGAGATTAATTGGTTATTGGGTATGAGATCGAACCATAAAACCATTTTCTGACATTGTTATTTTCAAATACTCCCCCTACACATGTGCTCCGAGATTCGAAATTGTTTAGCACATGAAGGACGGAGTTGCACTTAGAGTCTTAAAGAACACATTTTTTTATATCACATTTTCTCCCCTCATTTTAAATAATAAAACATTTAGTATTTGAAATACCAATTGATTAAAATTTATGACATGAAAAGTTCCATGGGGAGAAAAATTATACCACGATATTGCATGAATTCATTTTTCAGATTGCTCCCCTTCAACGGTATATGTGGGATACCAAGATTTATTAAAACTTGACATTGGAATGAAAAAAATGATATGACACCACACAATGTTGAAGACGGAGTGAGATGCCTTAGTGAATAGTGTATATTATTAATTGACATTATAATTTCCACATTTTAATTTCATGAAATGTTTTTGGATACATAAAATTGACATTTATGAGATGTACCAAAAATACATTAAAAGGATTTTGTTTTAAAAACTCCCCCTCAGAAATTGATTCACTTGTTACGATGACATTATTGAGCATTCATTTTACCAATTGTACCATTTATAATTATTAAATATTGTACCAATTGTAGAATATATTGAGGAAGGGAGTGTTGAACACACAATTTTAACAAATATCATTTTTTATGAAAAGATACTACAAATTATATTGTAGACTACTTGACATTGAAAGATCTTTTTGACAAATTGTGTTCAACGGTTTTTAAAAAACCATGATAGAAGACTTCTCTTCTATATAAAGAGTAAGCGCACTGATACGTACACTCCCCTATTACATTAGGGTCTGAGTTATGCACTGATGTGTACATAAGTCATAGAGAAAAATTTAGAAATGACATGTTTTGAAAGCATTTGAAACTCTTGGTCGAACTTCATTTACACGCCCGTGTCGATGTTAATCAACATTTCTAGGTACGTAAATGTTATCGATTCCAAGAGACATGTCGAGAAGATTCTTTTTGGTATTTTTGAAAATTTTCTAATTTTATATTTTGTTTTTATAGATTTTATATTTTTCTATTATCTTTTTTGTTGGTTTTATATTTTTGTATTTTCTTTTTCAAAAATATTTATAAATCAAAATAAAGAAAAAAAATAAAAATATCTACAAATTCGATGTTTGATGGATCAAGCATATTCGTTTGCCAGAACCTCCAGTTCTTCTGGAGTCAAACATCTCACACTGAGTCGTCTGACGAGATACTTAAACCTATTTTCTGACAGAGCTTTAGTAAACAGGTCAGCTATTTGGTATTCAGTTCCGACAAAGAATAATTCAACAATACCCTTTTCAACATGTTCCTTTATGAAGTGATATCTGACATCGATGTGCTTGGTAAGAGAATGTTGAACTAGATTGCATGAGATGGCTATGGCTACCTTTGAGTCACAATACATAGGTATATTATCAAAGTAAAAGCCATAATCTGTGAGCTGAGTTCTCAACCATAGAACTTGAGCGCATCACGCAGATAAAGACACATACTCGGCTTCTGCTGAAGACATTGAAGTGCAGTCCTGCTTCTTGGACGACCAATTGGCTAACTTATCACCTCCTAGAAATTTTATGCCACCAGATATACTTTTATCTGAATCGAGACAGCCCGCATGATCTGAATCTGAAAAAGCAGTTAGTTCGAAACCGGTGTCCCTCGGATACCAGAGTCCCATGTTAACGGTATCTTTAAGGTACCGAAAGATCCGCTTAACCGCAGTGAGATGTTTCTCAGTCAGTTTTGCTTGATAGCGAGAACAATAACATGTTGCATGTACAATTATTGGGTATACTTTGCTGTTTAGGTACATGACGTGCCTCTGCGATTGTTTTTAACTTCAATGGGATATTTTGTTTTGGATATCGGAACCGGAGTACCACTCAAGTCCGCATCTAGGTGTTTTGTAGCCATTGGAGTACCAATGCTATCACTGGAGGTCTATAAATTGCTTCTTTTTAAGTATCTCTTGAGCATACTTAGCTCTATTTATATAAGATTACCACGAGGGGTTTAGGTGGATCTGAATTCCTTAAAAAGAATTTCAAATCCCCCACTCCTAGACATTTCTCAAACTTGTTATGCATTAGTTTTCAAATCGTTTGATAGTTTAGGGTTCATAGAACCAAAAATAAATGTCAATCAACGTAAATATTGCACAGCAATATGTCATTCCCATTGTTTAGTTATGAACAGAGTTGGATCAATAGAACCTTTTGAGAATCCTTTTGATACCAGGAAGTTGGAGAGTTCATCGTACCATGCTCTTGGAGCTTGTTTGAGTCCATATAATTCCTTTTTGAGATGTTGGTCAGGATGATATGGGTCTATGAATCCATCTGGCTGGTTTACGTATACTTCTTCCTTCAAAGGACCGTAAAGAAATGTTGTCGTGAGTCGCCATCTGGTATAATGGAAAAAGTTTTGTGTGCAGCATACGCAATGAATAACCGGACAGCTTCCAACTGAGCAACTGGTGCAAATGACTCTTCGAAATCAATTCCTTCCTTTTGAGTGTATCCCTTAGCTACAAGATGAGCTTTGTTGCGAATTACAGTATTTTCCTTATATCGTTTGTTTTTCCAGATCCACTTCATGTTAATGACATTTTGCCAGGATGTGGTCAGTTGACTTAATTCTCTCATCTAAATCGATCAAACTGGTGAAGTTCTTCCTGCATCGCTTCAATCCATGCATAATAAGCCATGGCTTCTTTGATGTTCTTCAGTTCGGTTTGACTCACGGTGAGTGCGAACATACATATCTCGCCATCTATTTATAGCTGACATCTTGTTCTAATTGATTGAGAAGGATTTCTAATGAGTTGTTCTAAAGGGTGATCTTTCGTCCAACGATGTTTAGAAGGGTGTCGTTGATAGAATGTATGCATGTTTGACGAATCAACATGACGAGACGATGTCTCCCCTCGTTCTTGTACCGGTGTACTAAAGATGTTGATAAATTTGTCTTCTTTAATATTTGCATTTTCTTTATTGGTTTCTGCTTGATTAATGTTCTCAGTAGCAGTGACAGTTGGTACTTGAGTTGGTGCTTGACTTGTAGTTTCAGGTGTTGTTTGAATGTTCAATAAAGGTGTATCTGCAGCAACGGTTATTGAAGTAGATGAAGTTATGTGTTGTTGTTGACATTGATTAGGTGCATCAGTAGTAGTTACAACGGAATACTTTAACACAACTTAAGTAGTTCCATTGAGTAATTCATTGAAAATCAGACTAAATAGCAAATCCAGCTCATTTGACATTGTTACTGTCTCAACTGCCTGAAGACAATTTTCTTAACTTTGGGGACCGGGAAGTAAACTGTCATGTTCAAGTGCCGTGGTCGGACATTGTGGAACGGGGTCAGAACTGATATGATCTGACGCCATTTGAGGCAATTCGTCAAAGTTAACATGAATGGTTTTGACTATCACTCTTGTTCTCTTGTTATATACCCGATATGCTCTTGACTGAGTAGAAGACCCTACAAAAATACATGCATCTCTGACAATGTAGCAAAGAGAGCTAAAAATGTGAAAGAACTTAACAGATGGTTTTCAGACATTGATGATGTAGTAAGGTGTTTTCTCATGTCGAGGAATTACGAGTGAACGGTTCTGTGTAAAACAAGCTGTTGCAATTGCTTCAACCCAAAAGAACAAAGGAACTTTAGTGGCGCTTAGCATTGTTCAAGCAGCCTCAACAAGAGTACGGTTCCGTCTTTTGACAATGCCATCTTGTTCAGCTGTTTGAGTAGTTGACGTTTGGTGTTCAATCCCTTCTTTAGCAAAGTACATATGAAGAGTTTTGTTCAAGAATTCTGTGCCTTTGTCAGTTTGAACTATTCTAACTTGAGCATGAAGTCCTCTTTGAACAAGTCTGAGGAAATCAATGAGAACTTTAGGTGTTTCGTCTTTAGATCTCAAGAAGTAAGTCCAAGTGTATCTGGAGTAGTCATCAACAATTACGAGAACATATTTCTTTCCATTAATGCTTTCTACCCGCATGGGACCACATAAGTCCATGTGTAGAAGTTGTAACCGTCTTTTTGAGCTCGGGGTAGTCTTTGTGTGAAAAGACTTTCGTTTGGCTTTCCCCAACTCACAAGAAGAACAAAGATGATCTTTGACGAATTTCAATTTGGGAAGGCCAGTCACAATATCATACTTCGAAAGCAAGTTGATGGTATCGAAGTTTAGATGTGAGAGACGATGATGCCATAACCATGCTTGTGACGATGAAGCTTTAGCCATTAAGCAAATTGGATTGGGAGTAGATGTGTCTTGAAGAGTGATGGAATACAGATCTGTGCCATGAGAACCTGTGAGAAGATCATTTCCCTTCAAATCACGGATATAACATGTAGACTTCCGAAAAGCAACTTCTAAATCCGCATCACATAATTGACCAACAGAGAATAAATTATGATTCAGCCCTTTGACGTAATAAACCCTTTTGATAGTGATATTTACTTGAACCAGATCTCCATAACCAAGAATCGGTGCAATTTGATCATTTCCAAACTTCACCGTACCTAGAAATTTCTCCACAAAATTACTTAGGAGCTTGAGATTTCCCGTCATGTGCTTTGAGCACCCAGAGTCGACGATGAATAGAATTATCTCTACGAGCTGTAAAAGAATTAGAAGACAATGGAGTATTGGACACAGTGGAACACCTATGAGTCATAGGTTCTAAAATATTAGCAGTTCTAGATGCATTTCCTAGAGGCATACTAACATTTGTGTTGACATTTCCTATTGGGGACTTAGGTTTCCATTTGTGTCCGGATGGTGTAAACTTAGGATACCACCAACTACATGTCTTACTAACATGCTCATATAGCTTCCTAGTTGTGTGTCTAGGTTTTCGGTTAGTGGATTCTGAAGCAACTGTTCTCATAAGGGGTGTTGCAACAGATTGGTTCATTGTTCGTTTGTGTTCTCTAGTACTAATAGGCACAGCCATGGGCATTTTAGTCCTAGAATTCACGCCATTAATATAGTGAAGAACACACATATCATGATTGTCATTCAGCATACATTTTCCATAAGTAACACAAACAAAGTTTATATTCAAGGTCTTGGCATTCAAACTGTCATTACACGCAGTACACACGTTTTATTATTTGAAAACTTAAATTTCCTACGGTGGTCTTCTACTTCTTGTTTCTTCCCTTGACTATTTGTGGCATGACCCTATATTCCAATTGATTGCTCTTAAGCTGTGGTTTGCTAACACTAGTAGTGGGAATTACTCCTGTAGAGAAATACACGTGTTTGTTAGTTTTCCCAATGTCTTGAGGCAACTGTGGTGTTCTAGTTTGATTAGGCTTTATGTGCACTTTATACATTCCTGGAGCAATCACATTTGTGTTCTTTAAAATTATCATCACATTCTGAGGTAAAATCTGTGCAGTGACTGGTTTGAAAAATCATTAGACACATTATTTATGGTAACTCACTTTGACTTTGAGAAATCTGTCTTTGCAAGAGAATCTGAAAAAGTAGCTGGTTTACCTAAAATTGATTGTCTTTGACTTTTAAAAGCATTCGGTTATCGAATAACTAATGATTTTTCAAACTTAGTTTCCACAGATTTTCCTTTCATCTTTTCTATGAGTTTCTTCAACTCACTTTGTTGGGAATTATATTTGAGTTGATAAGACAAAACATATGAAAGATGAAGGACTTAAAAGACAAAGGAGGAATTCTTCAAAAGATGAAAGATTTTGAAGATTCTGAAGATAAACTTAAATGTTAAAAAGATTTATTAATATATTTATTTGTTCTTATCCTTTATAAACCTAATATCTCTACTATATAAAGAGATACATGTCATTAGGTTTAGGTGTACAATTTGTGAGTTCTTGTACCTAAACGTGTGTGTGTGTGTGTGTATTCCAGGCATAGAGATGTAGACGCCATATGTAGTTTAGCCTCAAGGATCTTATAATCCCTGTTACAGTTCATTGATGTAACCATATTGTTCTGATCAAATAATATTGGGGCTTGAAATGTTTGATAAAACCTTGTTGAATAACATTGTTCTTTATGTGTTTATTCCGATGTGCATATGTTTATGTTCAATGTTATTATATCCTAGATAGCTTAAACTGTTCTAGAAGATTATCAACGTTTCTTTATTCTTCACACACTTATTGCAATTCTTTTGTCTTGTAATTGAGCTTTCAAGTCTTGAATTTCAAAATATTGTTCACGTTCTCTCATAAATACGTTTGACTGATTTTCTTTGAAAGATTTGTCATTTTTTATCTGTTCTTTACATTGTTGTAAAGCAAGTTCAAGATTAATCGCATGTTTCCGAAGTGCTTCAAAATCTTTGACATTGTTCTACTTTTTGAAAGTTCTTCAAGA
>BQNB010069395.1:15734-33504 GCA_026074375.1 Tanacetum coccineum | reverse complement strand
AATAAATTTGCATCCGTAGGGTTATTTTTGCAAAATTTTGTTTTTTTAAAGAACGGATTCGGATCCCGGTTCTCGTTTTCGCGTTTTAAGTTTTATTTCTTTAATTTTCTTGTTCCCGTAGACTTAGGTTTTCCTTTTATGCCTTATTTATACTTCCCGTAGAGTTTTAAGTTATTCAATTTCCTTTTTATGCTTTCCCGTAGTTTTAAGTTTAAATTCCCGTGCCTTTTTATGTTTTTCCCGTAGTTTTAAGAATTCCTTAGCTTAAATTTCTATAATTTCCCGTAGAATTTAGAAAACCTAATCAAATCAAATCCTTGTTATTCAAGCATCCAAAAGTCAATCCAAATATGTAACCGTTAATTTCACGCCTCATTGGGTGAACGACTCGGGTAAACACTTGCCCGGAATCATTTATATCATACCCGTAAGTTTGTTGACCTTTTTCCTAAAGGGTTGACTAGGTTGACTCACGGGGATCCTATATTTGATATTTTCTATTATATTATTTGATATAATTACCCCTAAAAAAGGCACGTTGTCATTTTGGCGCCGCTGCCGGGGAGGTGTGTTGCGACAATATCGTTACGGTTTGACGATTAGTGACTTGAAGACCCTTCCTCGTGAAGTTATTGTTTTTCGTTTGTGAATATTTTCTTCTTATTATTATAAAAATATAAAAATACAAAAATATTTTTCGTTTTCTTTTATTGTATATATATATATAAGATAAAAACTAGAAAAACCAAAAATATAAAAACATTTTCCTTAAATAAGATTAAAAAGCATCATCAATATAATGCTTTCAACTGAAGCATTATCATAATAAGTTCCCAAACAAAAGATTTAAAACTTGCCTTTGTGTCACTTGCGAGGTACGGCTCACCTTTAATCGATTAACAAACTATAAGAGGGGTATAAGGAGGGTTGTTCCGAGGAACTACGACCCTAAAGGAGAAAGGTTTTTAATAGCTTCGCGCTTTCCTACTCCTCCGCTCCTTTGTGCGTTTTTCTTTTAGAGAGCTACCGAGAAGCTTGTTGATTATCGGTTTAAGTTATTCAATCTCATTTTGTCCTTTAATAAAATATGTTGTTTAAAAAATTCGAAAAACCAAAAATAATCTCCTTTAACCTCTTTGCCATTTAATTCTTCTTCTTATCCCTCTTTATTATTTAATTCTTATGGAGTCTTATTTCTGATATGAGTGTGTGGGGTGTGGACAACCGACGAATAACCCTTATTGTTATTCATGCACGTGCCAACGGTGCGGTTGTCATTTTATTGATGGAATTTGTCCAAATTGTACTTATGGTGAGATTAGGAAAAGCCCAATTCTGTGATGAGAGCTCAGCGCTCGAACTCCTTTTTAAAACGAATCTCAAAATTTTTCCGACCACTCCACGCACTATGAACCAATCTTGTGTGATTTTGTCAGGGAACGATGCTCGTTATGGTCACTATTGTACACCGCAAGTTCCAAACCCGGAACCATGCTACAATCAAAACTATGATGAGTTCCCACAAACTTTACCAAGTTTTCAACAACAAAGTCTTTGTTGTGAAAATTGCGGGGGTCCTCATGCGACTTTTGAATGTCAACCGATGAATCAAAATTTTCACGATTCCAATTCTTCCGGTTTTGACCAAATTCAACCCCCGCAATTTCCCGTCATTCATCAACCTCCTCAAGAAACAAGTGAGAAAATTTTGCAAGCCAAAGAAGACTTAATGATTTCTATTGAAACCTTTTTAAAGAAATTTAATCGTATTTCTTTTAGAGAAACACCGAAGGTTTTAATGCAAGCTTGGGACAAATTTTTTGAAATTAAGCATGCTCAATCCGAGGAGGTACAAGAATTGCTTTACAAACTTCTTCAAGATTTGCAAAGTATAAACGAGGAGTTGGCAGAATATATTAATACTCCAAGTTGTAATTTGCCTACCTCATCTTATGATGATGACGACGATGAGTATTCTTTTGCAACACAAGAATATCTCATGACATGTTCTACCGCAATCACACCCGATTCACCAAAAACGGACTCTCTCATCATGGTGGACAAACATCTTGACACAATTCTGGAAACGGAATCGGACGAATTCATAAAGTCTAGTGTTGAGAACCTTGTCCAAAACCCAAGTGAGTCCGAGGATGAATGTGAGTGTGATGTGCCCGATTGTGATGATTCTCAAACGACAAATTTTTCGACGTTTTCCAATCCTCTCTTCGACGATTCTACCTCTAGTGATGACGAGTCAAGTCATGAGGAGGTTATTCACGAAATGAATTTTAAAACTTATTCGAACCCTCTTTTTGATCTTGACGAGGAAATCAATTCTAGTGAGTTTAATCCGACTCATAATGAAGACCTCGATTCTACGCCGAAAGATGTTCGTTTTGATGCCGAGTCTTATCTTCTTGAATCATTAGTCAATCGTGATACTTTGATGGCTTCCCCTCCCAAGATTGATTTTCTTCTCGATGAGTTCGCCGGTGAACTCACTCGTCTCCAATCAATTCCACCGAGAATTGATAATATCAACCTTGATCCATAGAGCGATATTTTGTTTTTGAAGAGTTTGCTTTACGATAACTCTTCTCCCTGACCACCGGAAGCTTTTCAAGCTAATTCTAATATGATCATCGAGTCTCTTCCCACATTTCCTATCCCCGTTGAGGGTAGTGACTCTCTTAGGGAAGAGATCGATATATTTCCCGGTCCGGATGACTCAATACCACCGGGTATTGAGAGTGATGATGATGTGGTGGAAGACATCCCCGTTGATGTGCCTAATATTTTGCCCACCCATCCCGCCCTTCATATGGATTTCGACTTCATTCCTTCTATTAATGATCTCGGATCTGATCTTAATGATTCTTCTCCTTCCGGAGATAGAAACAAGATTTACGATCCGGGGATATGCATTGAAGTCAAATCCACGAGATTTCTTGCTAATCTTTCCCCCGTGATTGATACTTTAATTCCATTTTCATCCAAAAATGATAACAAAGTTTTCAATCACGGTGTTTTTGCTTCAAAGAAGAAATCTCCTCCTTTTTTATCACACCGAGGCCTTAAAGCTTCTAAGCTTTTTCATCATAAAAGCCTGAACCTTTTCAAAAGGGGAAGGTCGTGTGCTTTTTCAACAAGAAAAGGCCCAATGTGATCTATGGAGAGGACATTCCTATCTTGATGTCCCTTTTCTCCCATTCTAAACCTCCTGTGACCAGACTCAAGTATGGGGGATCGAGTCAGGCTCAAGACTCGGTAACAAAAACAAGGCGTTTCGTGGGTGGCAACCCATGCTTATCCTAATATTAATATTATAGTAGTAATGAATAAGGGTTTTTTATGTAAGGAGGCTCGCCTCTACCTTTCCCGTGTTTTATATTTTGAGGTTTATTATCCATGATTTCCTAGATTGTGATGAATCTCATGCTCACGGTTTTGTCCTTCATTCACTCGAGTTTCACATCCTCAGCTTCATTTTGGGTATCCCAATATCCAAATCTTATCGACTAACGTTTATCTTTAGCATAATTCATAAACGGCTTTAGTATGATGTAGAGACCCTTCTAAAAACATTGAGGACAATGTTTAATTCTAGTATTGGGGGGATCTTCGATTTGATTGTGCATGCAGTCGTTGTTTTCACGTAATCCTATTTTTACCACCAAAATTTCAAAAAATGAAAAAAAATAAAAAAATTCAAAAATAAAATAAGTGTTTTGTCACAAGAATAAGAATATTTAAAAATTTTCAAGAATAAGAATAAATTTTGACTCGATCGAGCGTGTTGAGCTCTAGCTTGTTCCTTAACTTTTAGACTAAGCGGTCGCTAGAGAGGATCTTGCGTGAAGAAACGAAAATGATAGAGTTAATTATGAGTTGGATGCTAAACAAGGATTATTTGGAAATCTTAAGAGCTCATGTGTGTAATTTGTGGCTTTTTCTCCCATAAGCTCCTAACCGGACTAATAATACGTGCTATTTTTGAAAATTAAACTTAAATCAACAATTTTTGAGATGTAGTCAATAATATTTTTTTAGTCTTAGTTCAAATTTATACTTAAATTTTCCAAAAAGAAGTCTTCTCTATATCGTGAAATAAAGTGTGAAAAAAAATGAAAAATATGATGAAAAATGAAAAAATGATGATGAGTAATAATTATAAACTGTGGGCTGATAAAAGTTTGCTGCATCTTGCCGGCTCACAACCGATGTTACAGCCTTCTAAAGAAAGCCCATAATAAGAATAATAATCCGAGACTGATAAAAGTTTGTTGCATCTTGCCGGCTCACAACCGATGTTGCAGCCTTCTAAAAGGTCGAGGATTTCCTTTGTTTAAAGTATAATTAATGTTAAGTGTGAAATAATGTGATTTAATAAATATAGGGAAAATCTCTTTTTCTTGAATTTAAATATGCTTTCGAACTAAGACTATCTCATTTTTATGGTTTTTCTAAATAAGCTATGTATAAACGGGAAACCTAAAAGTTTTTGAAACCAAAGGTCCGTGAGTCCCGATACTAGTCTCTGTGGGGTGTCAAAAGCCTGGTCACTTAGCCGCAAGGTTGGGATGTGTCGAGACGAAAGTCGCTACATGGGATGATCTCGCTTCAAACTCATTATTCTCGGGTGGAACGTGAAGCATATAATTTTGCAAAAAAAACGTTGATCCATGGTTGAAATTCAAAATGGCACATTCACCTAAATATAATAATTGCCGGGAGTGAAAAGTTTACAAGTTACAAATATGAGTAGTGTTAGCATCTTAACTCATATTCAACGGTGATTTCGTTTTAAGCTTGGTTTGCAATAAGTGAAAAGTCGGGGATGATGAATTTATCTTTTTGAGCATTTTAGGATTGAAGTGCGTCTTGTTCTATGACCCTAAAGTTATAAAAATAACGAAAGTCAAATATATTCGTTAGTTGCTTAAAAAGAAAAGTACAAAAAATAAGAAAAAGGAAAAATACAAAAAATATGTGGGAATAAATGTATGTATATTTAAAAATGGTAAAGACGGGGCTTTTCAAAGCTATTGATTCTTTAATTCCCTTGCTGAAACGGCTTAAGCTACTTCCCAGGTCTTAGTCGAGGGGGACGAGATTTCTTAGTTTTCTTAATATTAAACTTATAGCATTGCGTGAGGACACGGCCAATATCCTATATGGATTTGGTAGTGTTAATTACACATACCTTTGATCATTAAAAACGAGCTTAAATGACTAAAAACATACCAAAAATACATTGTATTTATATGTTTTGCATTTGTATTGTGCAGGAAACGGATATCCAAGAAAAGGAAAAAATCAAAGCAAAAAATGACAAAACCGAGCACGAGAACGGAAATAGCGTGAAAAAGTCAAAATCAAAGCCAAAAGTCAGAAAGTCAAAGCCAAAAAGTCAACCAAAGTCAAACCCGACAAAGTCAAAGTCAAAGCCAGAACCAAAGAAATACTTAATGGACCCGCTACTCGTACCACTAATGGGCCGGATAGCCATAAAGCCATTTATACAAGACTTATAAGCTTAAAAGCTAAAAGGCCCAAGATCCTTTTTTCTATTTTAACGTGGCCCAAAACACAACCTGAGGCCCAAATATAAGCCCAATCCTTTTTAACACCCGTTAAACCCATCACCCCTATACCCTTTACATTGTTAGTCCTTTAAGGACTAACAGTGCAAACATATGTCAACTTCAAGGGCTTAAACTATCAACACCCATAACTCTTTACCCCCTTAAGCCCCAAAACTAATTACACCCCACGTCCCTGGATATAACACCCTTTTTTTTTTTCCCCTTTAAACCCCACCTTTTCCCTTTTAACTTTGTTATTCACACACACACACACCCACTTAATTTATACAAAACCCGCCAAAACCCCACGTCACTGTTCATCATCTCCTTCACCTCTCTACCCTACACCCACGTGATTTACCTAGTCACCCCACACCACAAAACTCTAATGCTACCTTGGCAATCCCTTGCAACCCCATTGGTTGAAGATAGAGGACAAGATAATGGATGGCTGTGATTGACTTGCTTGGAGCCAAAGAAAGATTGAAGGCTGAGAAGATACTTTTGAAGCTCTCACACAGAAAGCACAACAAGCACAACTCCACATCTTATATAAAGAAGGAGTACAAGACGAAAAACGGGGTGATAAACTAGAACTAGGAGTAGTTTTAATTTTAATTTTAATGTCATTTTAAATCCTGTCATTTAATTTTTTTAGCCTTGTAATCCTTTTATGTTTAATGAAATTTCAGTTTACTTAAATTCTGTTTTTACAAATTCTGTCTTACTTTTAAGCATTTAAATTTCAAAGTATTTTCATTGTTTGTTGATCACTCAAATAAGCTTATCAAGCTCGTTTGAGCTTATTTTTTTGAAGTTTGGAAGTTGTTGGTATATTTGGATTGTGGAGTTGAAAGTTGCTGGTATTGGAATTAGGTTATATAAAGTTTGAAATTGGTAAAAGGAATAAGCTCTGTGAGGGGTAATAAGCTGATTCAGAACTGATTATTGGGTTAGGAAGTGTTGACTACTACAAAAGCTTAGGACCACTGTAAGTTCCTTAAATTTTATTTTCTTGTAATTATTCACTGTAGCATTGCTCAATCCTGCTATGACTGACTTATTATATTTTTCTTTTTTAAAATTTGTTTTCCCCCTTCTAATACTTATTTATATTGTCATTTGTTCTTTGAAGTTTCCTTATTGTTCTATTCCTCTTGTATCCTTTTTATTTATATGATTCTGTCTTAAATAGCTTGTTACTGTTTGATTAATCTATCTGTTTTTAGTCTTATATCTTGTTACTAATTGCTTATTAGTTTCTTCATTAATCTTGGTTACATCTTTTTTCATTAAACTAGCTTTAATCATTTTTTCATTCTTAGAATTTGGATTCTGCATACTTTAAGGGGTGTTTGGTTTAACTAAGTTAATGGGTTAAAATAGGTCAAAAATCTATTTTAGTCCTTTAAACCATTTTAGATTAATTAAGTTAAGTCTAAAAATCAGTTTTATAAAAGTCTTAGTGTTAATTTCTAGATTTTAAGGGTTTATGAACCAATGTTATGAATCGGTGGTCTCAAAACTCTTTCAAAGTATTTGAATTAGATCTTGGCTCAAAATTTGTTTTAAAGCTCTTGTTAGTTTCTTTTTATGTCCAAATGCATTAGGATGGGTGATGGATAAGTATTCACTTGCCATTTTGTTTTTAAAGTCAATCTGTCAAGTATGCAGTTTTATTTAGTCCAGGGTTTTAGCTTATTTAATCACTTATTTTAGTTTAAATCAAGTTGTATTAGCTTAATGAGTCAAGTTTCCTATCTGTTTTAAGTTTTTGGTCTTAAACTTTGCTTTTAAGTCTTAAATTTTAAGCTTCAAAATTGTCTTAGTTCTCATAAAGTCAAAAATAAAGTAGTAGTCTGTCACTCTTTCATCCCTTTTTCTTTTGCCTTTTTCATTGCTTATCTAGATTTCAAATTCCTTTCTGAAAGTTGCTTATTGTAGTTCATAAGCCAAGCTTTAAGGGCATATAAGCCCTTAAGCCATAAGGATCTACCTTCAGGCTTAAAATAAGCCCAAAGGTGCCTAGTGGGGCTGTTTGGCTTATAGTTTTACCCATATTTGCTTATTTGCTTTTTCATGCTTTCTAGCTTAATTTTATTGCTCATTTTTGTTCCTTGATGCTTATTAGATATAGGATGTTATCTGTTTTTGCTTATTTCCTTTTAAATGTATGGGGCCTTTTTTTGTTTTTTTATTAAGTCTTTAAAATCCAAAATAGTTTTAAAGCCATTTAAGATGCCTTAGTCTAAAAAATAGTATTCTGTCATCTTTATAATGCTTAATTTCCTGCTTATGATTTAGATTCCGGCCAAAAAAATTAGGGTTGTAGTTTTTGAAAATACTTGTTTTTATGAGTTCTTTAAGTTTGTGCAAAAAGTTTTTTTTAAATATATATGTTTTCAAAAAAGGAAGGCATGGGGGTCGAACCCATGACCTCCCCCTTACCAAAGCCTCACACACGCACACTCAAACCAACTGCCCTTGGGACTTTTTCAGTTATTACCCATTGCATCACTTAATTATATAAGTCACTTAGGCAATTTAGCATATTTCTTATTTCAATTTATCAGCTTTTCATTCAGCATTTTTAAAAGTTTGTATTTTTCCTGCATTATTCATAGTTCAAGGTATTTTCCTGTATTTTTCCAAGATTTTTCATAATTCGTTTACTATTTTTAATCATTTAATTTTTTTAAAATCGTTTTTAATTCATAAAAAATTATAAAGAAGTCAAAAAAATATAATTCTTTTTTTCAAAATTTTCTTTTATCCTTTAGCACTTAGGAAAATTAGATTTACTTTCGTAGGGTTAAAATTGTAGATTTTAGTTTTTTAAAGAACGGGATTGAATCCCGTTAATGTTTTTTGTGTTTTTTAAGCTTAAATTACTTTTTTTTGTCTAGTTTTCTTTGTTCTTACTTTTTAGTCACTTAGGACTTATAAAAGTCAAAAAGATCATTTTAGGAATTAATTTTGATAAATTAGGGTTTTAAGTCACGTTTTTAGGATTACCGTTTGCGTTTTTAGTTTAAATTTGTGTGCCTTAATTGTTTTTAGTGTAGATCGCATTAATTTTCCCGTAGATTTAGAAAACCAATCAAAATCTCTGTTCCATTCAAGCATCAATTATCAAACCGTCTTTCGACTTTTCATTGCATTCCTCGTTGGGGATAAACGACTCGGGAATATCATATACTTTCAGATTTTATTGATTTTCTTTCTTTGAACCTTTTGAAGAGAAACTTGATTTGGGTTGGTTAATATAAGTAGTAATATTATATTATTATTTATATATATACCCTAAAAGATAGAAATCAATTTTTGGCACCGTTGCCGGAGAGGATTGTATACGATTGTTGTTGCATTTTACAATTTGTGCTTTGAAGATCCTTCCTTTTGAAGTTATTTTCTTTATAAAAATATAAAAATACAAAACTATTTTTCATTTCTTCTTAGTATATATATATATATATAAAAAACCAAAAATATAAAAACATTGTCCATAAAAAGAAATAAAATTCATCATCAATATAATACTTTCAACTAAAGTATTATCATTAATAAGTTCCAGAACCAAAGATTCAAAAACTTGCCTTTTGTGTCACTTGCGAGGTACGGTTCACCTTTGAAAGATAAACAAACTCAAACAGGGGTATAAGGAGGGTCGTTCCAACGAATTACGACCCTAAAAGATAAACAAACTCAAACAGGGGTATAGCTTCGCGCTTTCATACTCCTCCGCTCCTTTGTGCGTTTTTCTTTTAGAGAGCTACCGTGAAGCTTGTTGATTATTAGGATTAATTTGTCTTATCTCTTTGTCCGTTATTAAAATAAATCTTTGTGAATCAATTGTTGAAAAACCAAAAAAAATTTAGTATAAATTTTCTTTTTATATTTTAGTGCATGCGCACTCGTTCTCAATCCCGTAACCGTCAACAACAACAAGTCCCATAGACTTTTGTTGAACCATTTGATCTTGAGGAACGTATTGATAATCCAGCTCCTCTCATAGTTACGATGTCTGATAATCGTACTATGTCACAATTGCTCCAAGTACCCACCAAGGGTTACGAGGATGCAATCGTTGTTCCCGCGATCACCGCGGACAACTTTGAGCTTAAACATGGTTTGCTCACTCTTGTGTAAAATAAATCATTTTGCGGACTTGATAAAGAATGTAGGTCCTTGGTAGGATCTGACTAGCCTTTGTAAGACGATAGATAACTTGGATAAATCCAAATCAACTATATGAGAGACACTGACTATGATTTTCTTATGGGGGTCTGTCTGCAATCAGATTTGTCGCTTTTCTCTTGGGTTACTAGCACTAATAGGCACTACATTAGGCTTACTTAGTTCTAGCATTCAGGTCTTTTCAAGGTTATCGAAGAAACACAAGCATCATGTATCTAGAATTAAACACAAACATGTTCCACATTTAGCACACAATATCTAAATCACTTCACTAAAAACTTTCAAACAAAGTGTTTTACAAGTTTTAAAAGGCCAAAAAATTAGAAAACTATTCAACCCCCCCCCCCCCCCTTTTAGTTTTCTATAGTTTTTATGTTAAATCTGTTTTTAAGTTAATGTTTTTATATTTGAGAAACGTTTTATAAGCTCACATAAGCTCTTTTTATCTCATACTTAAGCTGTTAACTTAAGCACTATAAGTTTTTTCAGTAACTTATAGTGTTTAAGCCTTTTTACCAAAAATCACTCACAAAAGCTATTTGGAGGATTAGCCAAAAAGGGAAGGGCTTATAGGTTTTCACTAGCTTGTCTTTGATACGCTAGAGCTTGTAGATCAACTTATTATAAGCTTATTTGCCCTGTTTTGAGCAAGGGCTTTATAAGTCCTTACCTTTCTTATATTTTAGCTTAAAACTGCTTATTTGCTTTTTTATTGTTTAGTATTGCTTATTTCTGCTTATAATTGTTGTTAAATGCTTATTTATACCTTCTTGAAGTTTAAATCTCATTTGCTTATGTTTTCACTTAAAACTGTCAATTTTAGCACTTAGTACTGCTTACTTGTTTGCTTATTTTAAAGTGTTAATCTGTGGTTGAATTTTGCTTATTATTGGTTAATATCAATTGTTTGTTATCTGTTTTAAAATTACTTGCTTAAATCTTTAAAAATCAGTTTAAAAAATGGTTGATCAAAACTTAAAGGGGTGTTTGGTTTAAGAGGGAAAATGGGTCAAATTAGTGTTAAAACTGTTTTGGGTCTCCAATCTAACTTTGTCAAGCTTATTTAAGTTGTTTTAATCAGTTTTAAAAGATTAAAATCAAGTTCTAAGGAGTTTTGTATATGTACTTTGAATCTGGTGGATAGTTTAGCTTATCTGCTTAAGATTTTGATTAAGAGCTTCTTAGGGTGTTTTTATGCTTGTTTATACTTAAGAATGCAATAGAATTTGGTTACCATAAGTGTGCATTTGCTATTGTGGTTTTGGTTAAAATCTGTCAAAGTTATCAAGTCCGTTTTCAAAGTTTAAAATCCATTTTTCATTAGCAAATTTAGATAAGTTAGAAATAGTTTTAGGTTTTGAAATTTCTTCATAAAGTTGTTCTTTTTTTTAATAGTCTGTATTTGATTGTTTAGCTAAAAATTTTAGTTTAGAGCTTATTTGAGTAGCTTAAAGTAGGCCTGCAATTTTAGTCCTTAAAACTAAAAAAACCAAAAAGATAGGATTTTAGGTAAAAAGCCATTTTCATAAGCCTTTTTCATGGCTTATCTGAATTTCAAAATAATTTTTCTTTGCTGATTATTGTAGCTTATTGTATAAGCTTTGCAGTTCTATAAGTCTCTAAGCCATAAGGATCTATTTACTAGCTTAAAATTAAGCTAGAAAAGTGCTTTTTAGGCTGTTTGGTTACCAGTTTTGGCCAATAAGCTTATTTGCTTTTCTGAGCTTATGGCTTATTGGATTTGCTTTAGTTGTGTTTAGATTTTCTTATTAGGATAGGTTTAAGTGTTGTTAGCTTATCTAGTTTAGATTAGAGCTTATTTAAGATTATTATCACTTTTAGTTTATAATTTAAGTTTTAAAGCCTTTTAGGTAATTCTGTCATTTAAGGTTAGTTTTAGCTCATATTGTTAGCTTATTTTTGTTCATTAGTACTTATTAAGGTTTTGTAATCATTTGTTTTTAGCTTATCTGTTTTCTTAAATGCTTATTTTGTCTAAAAAAGTAAACAGTTAGCCCTTTTGGTCACTTAGTATTAAAAAGCCAAGTCTGTCACTTTTAAGTGCTTATTTCTGGCTTATCATAAGCTTTTATAAAAAGTCATTTCACAAAAGTTGCTTATTTTTAAGTTATTAAGCTTTTTCAAAAATAAAATTCAAAAATAAAAGAAAAAACAGAGAAATTGGGAGTCATAGGTGAGCAAGCGCTGAACCGTGACCTCCACACCTCAAACCCGTTTTTTATCACACACCTCCACTACAACATGCCCTTGGGACTTTTCTGTTATTCTTTGCATAATTAAATATATAACACATTTTTAGTCATTTTAGCTTATCAACCCGTTTTTGCTTATTTCTAGCTTATTTTAGTAAGCTGTAGAACTCATTTTATTTTTCCTAGGTTTAGCTTACTCTTAAGTACTTTTTGTGATTTTTTCAGAATTTTCCAAATTAGTTTACTATTTTAATTAATCTTTTAGATTAAATCCGTTTTAATTCATAATCAATAAAATAAAAGTCAAAAAAATATAATTCTTTTAAAAAAAAAATTCTTTTATCATTTTAGAGGTTTAGAAATTAAATTTGCATTTTTAGAGTTAAATTTATAGATTTTAGGTTTTTAAAGAACGGGATTAGGATCCCGTTATCGTTTTTCGTTTTTAGCTTTACTTGTTTCATTTTTTTTAGGTTTTTATTTTTTTTTAGTTTCTCTTTGTTTTTCCCGTAGAATTAGAAAACCCAAATCACAATTTGATTATTCAAGCATAAATTCTCAAACCAAAACTCGATTCTCAAATTCACGCCTCGTCGGGACACGACCCGGAAAGTTTTTTTTAAGGTTTTGCTTTGGATAAAAGTTTTTTTTAGGGTTTTGTTTTTTTTGGGTTATTATATATATTTATATTTATATTTATATGTATAGTAAAGGTATAAATTTTTGAAATCAATTTTTGGCACCGCTGCCAGGGAGGTCGTGAGACGATTATCGAGTTGAAGTTTGTTGTGCCTTGAAGACCCTTCCTCGTGAAGTTATCGCTTTCATTTTGTGAATATTTTCTTCTTATTATAAAATATAAAATACAAAAATATTTTATTTTCTCGATTTTTGTGAATATATTATCAAATCAACATAAATATTTTTCCTAAAGTATTTAAAATACCAAAAAAATAAAAAAACAACAAAACAAATCGTGTTGTCATTTTGTTTAAACGGCTCACCTTTGAATATTTTTGCTATAAGAGGGGAAAAGGCGGGTTTGATCCAAGGATCACCCAAAAAGGAAAGAACGTACTTAAGAAGCTTCGGCTCACTAAATCCTTCCGCTCATTTGCCAACTTATTTAGAGAGCTACCGTGTGCAAATTGACTTCCGGTTACCAAAAATATTATTTTTTTATTTTAAAAATATAAAAATTTCAAAAATATTCTTCGTTGCCCTCTATATCATTTAATTCTCATTTTCTTCAAACCCTCTTAAACCATTTAATTCTCATGGAGTCTTATTTCCAATATGAGTGTGTGAGGTGTGGACAACCGACGGATAACTCTTATTGTTATTCATGCACGTGCCAACGGTGCGGTTGTCATTTTATTGATGGAATTTGTCCAAATTGTACTTATGGAGATGGAAATCCAATCGATTTTTCAACTCCGTACTCTTTTAACGAATCTCCAAGTTTCTCTTACCACCCCACACACTCTCAACCAATCTTGTGTGAATTTTGCGGGAACGATGCTCGTTATGGTCACTATTGTACACCGCAAGTTCCGATTATCTCTAATCCGGAACCATGCTACAATCAAAACTATGATGAGTTCCCACAAACTTTACCAAGTTTTCAACAACAAATTCTTTGTTGTGAAAATTGCGGGGGTCCTCATGCGACTTTTGAATGTCAACCGATGAATCAAAATTTTCACGATTCCAATTCTTCCAGTTTTGACCAATTTCAACCCCCGTAATTTCCCGTCATTCATCAACCTCCTCAAGAAATGAGAATGGAAGCTTTGCAAGCCCGAGAAGACCTAATGAAATCGATACAAAACTTTTTAAAGAAGTTTAATCGTATTTCTTTTAGGGAAACACCGAAGGTTTTAATGCAAGCTTGGGATAAATTTTTTGAAGTTAAGCATGCTCAATCCGAGGAGGTACAAGAATTGCTTAACAAACTTCTTCAAGATTTGCAAAGTATAAACGAGGAGTTGGCAGAATATATTAATACTCCAAGTTGGAATTTTCCTACCTCATCTTATGATGATGACGACGATGAGTATTCTTTTGCAACACAAGAATATCTCATGACATGTTCTACCGCAATCACACCCGATTCACCAAAAATGGACTCTCTCATCATGGTGGACAAACATCTTGACACAATTCCGGAAACGGAATCGGACGAATTCATAAAGTCTAGTGTTGAGAACCTTGTCCAAAACCCAAGAGAGTCCGAGGATGAATGTGAGTGTGATGTGCCCGATTGTGATGATTCTCAAACGACAAATTTTTCAACGTTTTCCAATCCTCTCTTCGACGATTCTACCTCTAGTGATGACGAGTCAAGTCATGAGGAGGTTATTCATGAAATGAGTTTTAAAACTTATTCGAACCCTCTTTTTGATCTTGATGAGGAAATCATTTCTAGTGAGTTTAATCCGATTCATAATGAAGACCTCGATTCTACTCGGAAAAATGATCGTTTTGATACCGAGTCTTATCTTCTTGAATCATTACACAATCGTGATACTTGATGGCTCCTTCTCCCAAGATTGATTCTTTCCTCGTTGAGTTCGCCGGTGTGAATCATAACAATTCCTCCAAGAATTGTTAATAAAGAGCACTAAGAATATATTAGTCTTATGGAGAGGTTACTATACGATAATTCATCTCCCTGTCTGCCGGAAGATTTTCATGCTAATTTAAATACGATCATCGAGTCTCTTCCTACATTTCCTATCCCCGTTGAGGATAGTAAATTCTTAGGGAAGAGGATCGATATATTTCTCTGTCCGGATGACTCAATACCACCAGGTATTAAGAGTGATAATTACGACTCGGAAGGAGACGATAATTCTACTTCCCTTCCCGAGTTCGAATCATTTGATGTTGATTATCCCAATTCGGGAGATTCAACCATTGATGTGGTGGAAGACATCCCCGTTGATGTGCCTAATATTTTGCCCAACCATCCCACCCTTCATATGGATTTCGACTTCATTCTTTCTCATAAATGATCTCGGATCCGATCTAGGCACATCCCAACCACAACCAAAGGCAAAGTATTCATATATTTTTCAAATCACACAAAGAAGTTATAATATCAATTACACAAATAGAATCTGAACCTTAACTTGCACACTTATTAACTACAGTAGTGTTTGGCTAAGGTCAAGAAATGCATAAAAAAGTCTACTACATACCTGTGCGTGAAATCAATTCACCTTATAGTGAAACAACGATCTTACATTTAAATAATAAAGATCATGAAGTATTAAATTGTATATACAACAATTTAGACCGATATGTGACAACCATGACTTGAGCAGGTAGTCAAAACCGCTAATGTTGACTTATGAATCTGTTGTAATGTATGGTTTATGTGTTTATATGCATTATGTGGATTGTGTGAGAGTTGGTAATCAATCCATTGAGCGTGATCATCTCATTGGGATTGGATTGGTGATGGATTTGGTTAAGTTCCTTTCGTTCACTTTTGGTGGCAATGAAATGACTTTTGTGGTTTTGGCGTCTTTGCGTTAATTGTGTAAGTATTATTACGTATACGTATTTATGTGTTAGTAAAATTAGGTATGAATAGACTTTAGTGGTTAGAATAAGAAAGAAATGAAATTTCTATTTTTGAAAAGTTAGGTTTAATAAAAATAAAAAGTTATTTATTTTAAAAGCCTAGTAAATTGCGTTTACGCAAAAAGGTTTACTCAAATAAGCTTAAGTTTTTATAAAAACATAAAGTAATGTTAGTAAATATGTAATTAATAAATAAATAAAAATAATAAAAATATATATATGCATACATATATTCGGCCGATTTTGGTAAAAAAAGAAAAAAAAAAGAAAATCAAAGCCCAATTTAACTAGGACTCTAATTATGGAATTTTGTATCCTATATATACTAACCCATAATACCCTAATAACGAAATTTTCCTCCCCTCCTCTTGCATTAGTCGGCCGACTACCTCAAGAAAAGAAGAATAAAAATTAAGGTTTTGATTTTGTGAAGAAAACAAGCTTTAAGGTATGTTTAGTTTTCTTAATTAGTTTAATTATTGATTTAATTCATGTAACAAGAGTTATGGTAGATCTAGGGTTTCATAATATTATTTAAATTAAAGTTTATAATCTAATTAGGATTCTTAGTAATCAATTAGATGCGAGTTGGTGTAATCATTAGGGTTTAGATCGCGTTAGAACTTGATTTAGGTTTGAGCAGAATTTAGGGTTGTGTTGTTTCGTGAATATCTAGAGGTTGATGTTTCTTCTCCTTCCGGAGATAGAAACAAGATTTACGATCTAGGGATATGCATTGAAGTCGAATCCAGGAGATTTCTTGCTACTCTTTCCCCCGTGATTGATACTTTACTTCCATTTTCATCCAAAAATGAAGACAAAATTTTCAATCACGGTGCTCTTGCTTTAAAGGAGAAATCTCCTCCTTCTTCATCACATCAGGGCTTTAAAGCTTCCAAGCTTTTTCATCATAAAAGCCCGATGTTGATTCCATTTTTATCCCCCTTGACAAAGCTCAAGTATGGGGGATTTGAGTCAAGCTAAGTGACTCTAAACAAGCGCTTCGTGGGTGGCAACCCATGCTTATCCTTATATAATTATATAGTAGTAATGAATAAGTGTGTTGTAAGGAGGCTCACCTCTTCCTTTCTCGTGCTTTGTGTTTTGTTGTATGTCCAGGATTGCCCTGGATTTTGAAGCCTCTCGTGCTGGTGGTTTTGTCCATCGATCACTCGAGCTTCAATCCTTAGCTTCATTATAGGAATCCAATATCCAATCTTATCGACTAACGTTTATCTTTGAGCATACTTAATAAACGGCTTAGGATTTACGTAGAGACCCTTCTTAAAACATTAAGGACAATGTTCGGTTCTAGTATGGGGGGATCTATCGATTTGATTTTGCCTGCAGCCGTTGTTTTCACGTAATCCTGTTTTTACCAACAAAATACCAAAAAATGAAAAAAATTAAAAATTTTCAAAAATCAAATAAGTGTTTTATCACAATGTTGACTTTCCTGCTGGGTAGAATAAGAATAAATTTTGACTCGATCGAGCGTGTTGAGCTCTAGCTTGTTCCATAACTTTTAGACTAAGCATTCGCGAATCTTTTTATTAAAGATTTTAAATTTGCGAAGAACGAAGAACGAAAAATGATAGAGTTAATTATAAGTTAGATGCTAAACAAGGATTATTTAGAAATCTTACAAGCTCATAAGTGTAGTGTGTGGCTTTTCTCTCCCATAAGCTTCTAACCGGACTAATAATACGTGCTCTCTTCGAAAATTAAACTTAAATCAACAATTTTTAAAGTATAGTCAATGTCAATAATTTTAGTTCAAATTTATACTTGAATTTTCTAAAAAGAAATTTTCTATATATCGTGGTATTAGTGTTAAAAAATGAAAATGACAAATGACAAATGAGGTAATAATAATAATAAAAACTATGGCCTAATAAAAGTTTATTGCATCTTGTCAGCTCACAACCGATGTTGCAGTCTTCTAAATAAGGCACATAGTGATTATCCGAGACTGATAAAAGTTTGTTGCATCTTGCCGGCTCACAACCGATGTTGCAGCCTTCTAAAAGGTCGAGGATTTCCTTAGTTTAAAGGATGAATAATTATATTAAGTGTAATATATGTGATTTAATAAATATAGGGAAAATCTCTTTTTCTTATTTTTAAATATGCTTTTGAACTACGACTATTTCTTTTTAAGTTGTGATTTTATGTATATAC
>BQNB010069395.1:0-14451 GCA_026074375.1 Tanacetum coccineum | reverse complement strand
TGCATTGATACTTGTATACATGCTTTAAAGGCTTGTACATTCATTTTATATGTATACATTACATATAATTAGGGTTTTGATATAAACGTTTAACGTTTAAAGCCTGTTTTGATATAATGTTGTTAAATGGATAATGTTTTTGGTAAAAATGATATCAGGGCATAGACTTGATATATTAGGATGTTTACATGATATAGACATAGATATACATGGCATAGGTAGGTTGTATGAGCTCGTTTAGTTTTCCATGTAAACAATGTTACTTAATAGAATGTAATAATGCGAAAAATTTCCCCGTACAAAGGTGATCATAATAAAATAGGTAGATATTACAATGATGAAAATTTCGGGTTGTTATAGTCCCCCATCCTTACAAAAATCTTGTCCTGAGATTTAGTTGGATGCCGGAGTGATGTCAAGGAACGATTCAAACAAAATATGAATTATAAGAGGGTCGCTTGTGCATGAATCATGTCGGATATAAATCTGGAAATATTTGAACAAACAAATTACGACTAGACACTCAATTGTATGAAAGTAATAATGATAATGATTAAATGAAGAAAAGGAATTATTTGTACAAACGGATTGAAATAAAATTATTTGTATGAATGTCATACTTAAGCCCACTCATTTATAATTTGTCATTTACAAACAGAGGAGTCCCAATCCTTGTAACTAAGAATTTATAAATTTATAGTTTGGTGGTTCATAATTTCCTTATTCAAATGAAGAAGCGTTCTAATTCATTTCAATAAGATGATTATAAATCATCCTACTTAAGCATAAAACATGATATCAAAATGGTGTTAAGTAGAAGATCTTTCCTTAGTGGTATGATTTTCCAAAATCATGAGTCGAATAATGAGATATTAAATTGCATGATACTGATCCAGAAATCATATTTGGAGAATTTGGCATACAATTCCTTCTGTCTGAGTAATTCTGAAATTATTCTCAAATGTTTTGCATGTTCTTCTTTGTTACAAGAGTAGATAAGAATATCATCGATGAACAATATTACGAATTTGTTCAAGTATGGTTTACGTACCTGATTCATGAGATCCATGAATATAGTAGGCGCGTTCGTTAAACCAAATGGCATCACTTGAAATTCACAGTGTCCGTATCTTGTTCTGAAAGCAGTCTTAGGAATATCTTCATCCATTACTCTCCGTTGATGATAGCCAGATCTTGAGTCGATTTTTGAGTAGACACTCGAACCTTGAGGTTGGTCGAATAAGTCATCGATCCTGGGTAATGGGTAACGATTCTTTACAGTAAGTTTATTTAACTCCCGGTAATCGATACACATTCTGAAAGATAAGAAGAAAGACGGATCTCCTGGATATATACTTTTCGGTTTTTATATAGGATATAAGATTTAGTCGGGTTTTACTTTGGCCACCTCAATGATTAAAGTTTCATCGTCGATTAGGATGTGGATGACTTTCTTGTTGCAGAGAATTTTGGCATGATACTTGGATAACCAATCCATACAAATGATGACGTTGAAATTACCAAGTTTAATTGGCATAAGATAAATTTTGAAAGGTTGGTTTTACAAAATCAGGGTGCAACCCTGGATAATGGTACTATGAAATAGTGAGGTATAACAGAATTGTATTATATTATGAACAACTTGCCTTTATACTTTACATAGTCAAGATTTGACAAGTGTTGTTATTTATACCACACATCCTGTGGTTAGGTTCTAACAAAAGCTATAACTAGAATCTAATCTAGTAGTCCGAGGGTCTTTTGTTTCTGCAGTTCCTAGTCAGATGACCTACCTTGTTGCAAGTCTGACACCTGACAGTGCAAGGTCCTATGTGATGTAGGGTGCATCTTTTACACAAGGGACGGTTTCCAGTATACCCTTTGTTGGCAGTATAAGCCCTGAAGGTTTCTTGCCTCCTATTCTGCTGTTGGTGGTGATCATTGTTACGGTTGTTGTTACGGTAGTTGTTGTTGTTGTCGTTGGTGGTGTTCCTTCTATCCTCAAGCTTTCGTTTATGGTTATTGGTTTCTTGTACAGAATTGTGTTTTATTACCTGCTCTATTAACTTCTGGGTCATGGTAATGGCTTCTTCCATTTTCTTAATCTCAGTTTGGGGACAATACTTCTTTATCAAGAGTCTTTTAAATTCAGACCAGGTGATCTTATAGGCTTCTTCTACTCCAATAGGCTGGGCAAATGAATTCCACCAGAATAAAGCTTCCTCAGTGAGTGTATTAATAGCGAATTTCACTTTGTTCTTCTCGGCACAATTGCTACGAGAAAATACCGATTCAGTCCGTTCAAACCAGCGAATGAGACCAACAGCTCCTTCCGTACCATTGAAGTAGAAAGGTTGGCAACTCATAAACTTCTCATAAGTGCATTTTCTTGCTACAGGAGTTCTTCTTGGTCCAGAGTTCCTATTGGGATTGTTAGTACTTGCCATCGTTGCAGCTTGTGCTTCCAGAGCTGTGGCAACACTGTCAGCAACTAGTTTCCTGATGGCAGCATGAGTCATGGCTGATGCTTCAGATGTTGATGTCCTTTTGGGAGGCATCTATCAACATAAGACAACACGGAATAAGAATGATATCACAAGTCATTGTCAAAATTTTCATACATAGTGGTATTGAAATTATTTGACATAGATACTTAATTGATACAAGTTCTAATAAAGAAATACAGATTGCAGGATATAACAGAAAATTTTAGAATCTAAGATTTTTCAGAGTTGAACACTCTAACAAGCATCTGATTCATTAGGTTCCTCGGGGACTGGTTCACTTCCTAGTGGCCGCGGTATGATCCAAAATGAGTTATCCAACTCTACGAAGATAGACTTATCAAAGGGATAGTCTGGTGGTGGTGTAGTTGACCCTAACCAGGTGATGGAAGAATCCTACTGTTGAAGAATTAGAATATTGTAATGGGTGATTCAACAGGTGTCTTAGCGTCTTTAGGTGGTGGAATCTCTTCAGGAGAAAAGAAATCTCGGGAATCAAACATTGGTGATAGTGATAACACTAGAGATGGAGGCACAACAGTTGGGGATGGAATAGTAACTTGTGGTAGACTAATGGCATCATATGCTTGCATGACCTTCATATAGGGGTCATTATGAAAAAGTAAAAGAGTTGGTGAAGCTATTAGAACTAAACCAAATGAGTTATTTGAAGAGCTAGAATAAGTATTTCTCGGTGAAGCTGGGACATAGCCCGGGGAAGCCAGAATATAGTCCAGAAAGTTAGAGGAAAAAGCATCCTCAATATCAGAAGTAGGGTGGTTGGGAGAAGAAATCACTCTGTTAACAACCTAGCGGTAAATAACATAAGTTATTTATATAATAGTATAATAGTTATGTACTTTACATACTATTCAGGAGATATAGTGGGCACGGAAGACTTTTCTTTAATGGCAAAAAGAAAAAGTAGTTATCAGTTTACAGTTTCAACCTTTATTTCTATAACCGTGGCTCTTAATACCAATCTTATAAACACCCCCATTTTTGGACATATAGCAACGGAAGCTAATCTTGCTGGGTAATTATTTCATAGTACAACATCATAATCCAAGAAAACGACTCGAAAAGAGACGTATTTTAAAAGATAAGTTTATCATCATTATTTTATCAAGTTTTTACAAATAGAGTCCAAATCTACATGAAAACATAAAATTTGAATGATAACATTTTAGCCATCTTCAAGTTTGTGCCACTCAGTGCCATAATTTGCACAATTACCTAAGATAAACATGCTAAAAAGAATCAAACACAAAGTGATGAGTGAAATTCATAGGTTTATGATAAATAGTTTGAATACAGGTACAATAGTGGGTTAATTTGAATAACACCCTAAGTGTTAAAATTTTCAATAGTACAATTATTATAGTAAAAGTATTATGCTCTAAGCTCATGACACCGAGACATTGAGAAAATCAATAATCATAAGTTGCCTCAACGGGTGCCTTTGCCTAACACCCGCATAGTGTTTCAAATGAAGTGCGTTTGGTTACCAGAAATTAGAACAACCAACGGGGATGGCTCAATCCCAATAGATCTATTACACAGCATTCGCGGCTCGACTTCCAAAGAGTAATTAACGGTTCATGATAAAGGGGTCTTAATGGCAAAAGTAAGGACTTAGGAATATATCAGGATAGCATACAGTTGGAAAAACACTTGCATTCAGGTTTTAAACATGTATCCCCTCACAGGTTTATGAAATATTAAAGAGATTTAAAAGTGAGGCTATGAACTCACCTTAACAGTATAGGGAAATCTGATTGATGGCAAAAGTATATCAAGTGAAAGTAACGGCTTCGTCACGCAACCTGGGGTGATATGTCAAGTCTTAGTGTGATAGTTTATGTTTCAAAACTTCATAAAGTTTAACGTATATCCTTTGATTATTTAAATATGGAAAATATTATATCGTTGTTCGGAGCTATCATAATCCAAGGCCATGTCGTATCGTTTGAGGAGCATCACTTAAATCGTAAACCCCCAGAAAACTCGTCAAAACGAAACTCAAAAATGAAACCCCTCATAAAATTCCTAGTAACGTGAATACGATAAGAATGTTAAAGTTTTTTTTTTCAAAGGTTAGTTGATGATATAATTATTAAATATATAACGAAATAATGCGTCGATTTATGATTAATAACGATAACTGTGTTGGGATTTTAAATAAAATAATCCTAGTTTAATAATATTAATATATATTTTTATAATTATACAAAATATTCATATGTATATATTTTTTAAGTTTGCAAAATTTGGCAATTCTATAACCCTTGGTTTATAAACTTTTACAACTTTAGTCCTTTAATATAAAACTATTATAATTAAAGCCGTTTAACTTTGCAACTTGCAAAATAGGTCCTTATAGTTAAAACATTATAATATTTACATTTTCAGCCCCTTTAGTTATAAATTTCAGAAAGGTACGATATATACCCCTATGCATGAAATATTTCAAAACAAGTCCAAAAAGCCATGCAGCTTATTTTAGGATTCCAAATGATATTTGCAGGTTATAGCTTATTAGAATAAGCAAAAAAATATTATGTTCTAATTTAACAAATAGTTTAGAAAAAGGATTCAGTTAGCTATAAATCAAAACGGTCCATTTTTAGGGTTTTAATAAATCGAAAACACATGGGTTTTGAGGATTCAAGCTTCAAACAAGAGTATCAGTATATGATATTAAGAGTAATTAATGAACATTTAATAATACAGACTTATAAGCTTATGGAACAAGATCTTAGGCTTATTTACAAAATGGTCAAAATAGGGTTTTCCCGGGGTTCGTTACCCTAGTAACGACTTCAAGGCTTGTTATTCCTTTGATTCTTGAATTCCTATTTGAGCTTAGAGACTTCTAATTGATCCTTCTTGGTCTAGTTAGAACTCCTTGATGAGTATATATAACTTTTTGATGTGTGGTTTGAGAAAGGGGTGGTGGAATTCTGGCTATATCTAGGTGAAAACACCGTGGGTCCCCCAAGTTTTTCCTTAAGGAATAAGGTTAGATCTGTAGTATGATGAACTATATTAGTCCTATCTGATGTATTAGAGGGCTAGTGAGTGTAGCTTGTCGAAAAAGTGGAAGGTTTTGGGGGGTGTTTGGAGGTCACGAACGAAGGAAGGAACAACAGGGAGGTGATGTAGCAAACCTTGGTGGCCAAGGAAAAGAATAGAGGTGCTTTGTAATCAACTTGGGGGACTAGCTTGGATGAGTCTTCAGTGGAGCGTGGTTGGTTCTTGGTTTAAAAGATCGGTAAAAATAGACATAAAAGGGTTGTCGGGTTTGTTCTGTTCGGGTTAGGTTTAGGTGTTTAATGTAGATTTAGAGTTAGGATTAAGGGTATATTAAGGTTTAGGATTAGTGTTAGGACCTGAGGGAATATTAAGGCTTAGGATTAAGGTTTAATGGCTTTAGTTTAGGTTTTAGGTTTTGTTTTTTGATTGAAAGTGAAATTAGGTTTAAAGGGTTATGTTTTAGGGTTTAAGGTATTAGATTAAGGTTTAAGGATGAATAGGGTTTAAGGTATTAAGTTTAAAAAGTGAGATGCATTAATGCTTTTACCCTTGTACGAAAAGTTGTAGTAAGAAACCAAAGTGAGTTAGGAGGTAAAATAACCTAGTTTGACTTTCTTGTATTATTGACTTGTACATTGAGCTTTAGAAAGTTGTAACTTGATTTAGGAGGGAAAAGATATTCAATTATTTTGATGCTATGATACTTGTTACACCATGCTTAAAGGCTTGTACATTCATTTTATATATATACTTTACATATAATTAGGGTTTTGATATAAATGTTAACGTTTAATGCTTGTTTTGAAATAACGTTTTGAAAAGTACGTTAAATAGATAATGTACTTGGTAAAAATGATATTAAGATATATAGACTTGACATATTATAAATGTTAATAAAGATATAAACAAATAATAGATGGCATTGATAGAGGTTGCGTGAGCTTCGTTACGTTTAGAGAGCAAGTTACGTTGCATTATGAGATAAAGCAAAAAATTTCCCTGTAAAAGGTGATATATTTATAGTAAGATGGATATTAAATGCATCTAATTTAATAGAAGGATATTTCATTGATGAAAATTGCTGGTTGTTATAACGACTATGTTCGTGCGAGCAGCAAATGCAAGAAAGATACGGATGGCTTTGAGTCGTGCAACTAGAGCAAAATATTCTTTAAAGTCTATGCCTTCTTCCTGATGATATCCCCTCGCTACCAACCAAGCCTTATTTTTTAATACACCTCCCAGTTCGTCTAATTTAACCTTGTATATCCACTTCAAGGTGATAATCATAACACGATCTGAACGAGGTACAAGCTCCCAAACTTCAAGACGTTCAAACTCATTGAGTTCTTCTTGCATGTTCTTTATAACTCTTGGGTTTAACGGAAGAAAGGAAAGCATCAAAATAATAGAACATGGCTTCATTTTGTAGTTGATGTCGAGTAGAGACGGGTCTAGAAGGATCGCCAATTACATTATCAATCGGATGATCTTTGGTCTATTTACTGATATGTTCAGGTGGTTGATTGATTGAGTGGACATTATTTGGAATAACAACCTGAGAAAAGTATTCTTCAGAACTAGGTTCTAGAATTGGAATACCAAATTGGGGATTATTATCCATGTGTGCAACTTCAATATCATATCTCTGCTTCTTTAGCACCGGGACGGTGATGCTTATAGAGTTTGTGAAGTACTTGGTGAGGGTGCATCTTGATCAACGGATGTTGAGGAAGGTGAACCAGTTGAAACATAAGGAACTGGAGCAGCAACTTCAGGAACTGGATGATCAACACATGGTGGAGGACGGAAGTATTCATCAAACAATGGTTGAAGTAGTGTATCCCAGTCATCTCTTGTTGGTGGGACAAAAGGTGTTGAAGAAGGAGGTTGTGGCACGAGTCCTGAACTGAGTGTTCCAGGAGTCATTTCATGAAGTGCGGGTCCTGAACTGCTTTGTTCAGAAGTCATTGCTGTCAGCTCATCAAAGTCTACATGAATTGTTTCCATAATTTGTCTGGTACGTCGGTTGTCAATCCGGTAAGCCTTCTTTGCGGGAGCATATCCAATGAAAATACCAACATCATCTTTAGCTTTCAGTTTGCCAAAATCCTCACTGTCATTAGTTGGATAACAAAGTGCACCAAATACATAAAGATAGGAAATATCTGGGTTTTGTCATGCAGTAGCTCATATGCTATTTTTTCATGACGAAGGCATATTAAGGAACGGTTCTGGGTGTAACAAGCTGTGGAAACTGTTTCTGCTCACAGAAATAATAGAACTTTAGCATAAATCAACATGGTGCGAGCATCCTCTACTAAAGTGCGGTTTCGTCTTTCGACAACGCCGTTCTGTTGTGGAGTACGCGCCACGGATGTTTCATGAGAGATACCGACATCTTCATAATAGCTACGCAGAGTTTGATTGACAAATTTTGTACCATTATCTGTGTGAATATTCCTGACAGTTGCATTTCAACTAACTTGTATCATTTTTAGAAACTTGATGATGAACTCTGAAGCTTCATCTTTCGATCTTAAGAAATTAACCCATGTAAACCGAGAATAATCAACAACAATTACTAGAATATATTTCTTCCCATTAATACTTTTGACACACATCGGCCCACAAAGATCCATATGCACGATGTTGTCGTTGTGTGGTGTTTATTTTTATGATTCAAGTTTTAAGTTTATATTTTGTCGACTTAACAAAAAACGATACTTTAACGGGAAGTGTACTCGGTCGGTGGTAGATTCGTGGTAAGTAGGGTATCGAACACTTGAAGCGAGGTTAAATCTATCAATTTATTTATATTTTGGTTTAATCTATTCTAAGATAATTACTAATCTATGCAAACCTATGTTAATCCTAATGTTAGTTCTAATCCTAATTCTAACAGTAAAAGGGGGTTTCAAGCCTAAAAACTGTCACGGGTTTTGGTCGTGACTACAATCAATTTCAAGACACTTTACCCATGCAAGCTAATTAAAAAATGATAAAAGTGCATGTCAAGACTTATTGATAAAAACAAACTGATTAATAACCATTATTAATCCGATTAGAACGTGGTTTGTTTTATTAAGTGCAATTATTTCTTCTCTCGATGTGGCATATCATTCTTAAGACTTAGGCGGGACTTCTTCCTAAGACCTAGACACATTAATTATGTCATAATTAAAGCATCCTTATTTGCTGATTATAATCTATCTTAGGGATTAAAGAAGTGGTGATCTTGTTAAACCCTAGCTCATAAAGACTTTACCCACTTACCGCTTAATGTAATTTATACACTAGTAGTCCACTTGTCCAACTATCCAATGGAATCAGTACGTTATTTGTTGAATCATCTAGGTTCACCTTCTAGTCAACAAGTTCAATAAACCAAAGGCAATATCTAATTAACTAGTTAAGCCCGAAGCATATCCTAGACACAGATTTAGAAGGACAATATTTGTGATCCTATGATTCTAGATGTATAAATAACTATATGGAGAGCTATCCTAGACTCTAGATTACTTGGTCCGTATCACTAGATCCAGTTGAATGATAGGTCGCATATAAAAGCACGTAAACAAGTATAAATTGATAAACATAAACAAGCATTCAATGATAAATCAAGAAATTGAGATAAACAATACCAAACATTTAGATCTTCATAATTGTCACACCCCGCCAAGGCGGAAACGTTAGGCACGATGAGAAAGGGAATCATTACAACACATTGGCGTCTATGTAGAGAAACTAAAACATGCATAAAATAAAAGGTATAGACACGCAGTGTCATGAAAATACCCAAACACATCAACAAAATCCAAAAGGCGTCTGACATTGAAATGAAGGCAATTCATACCAACGTCATGACATGCAAACATTCATACATCCTAGCAGAGCAAAACAATTAACATTTATCATCCAATTAAATAACAAAATCTAGATAACTAAACTTTGCTCACTGCTTTTACGGTCCATCAATCCACTTTTTCTAAACTTAATCTCATCTGTTAGAATACCTGAAAATGTCTTATAACGTCAACACAATAGTTGGTGAGAAACATAGGTTTTTCGACACACATATTCAATCCATTACCAAAATCATTAACCAAATTACTATGATTATAAAACAATACTTTCACATGACAATTATGATAACTAACATACAAGCTAACATGCAATTCAATCCAATCAAACCAACAAATCATATACTGGGTAGGCGTACCTATCTGATCCCTTAAACACCAAGCATACGACCCATATCGCCCTTGGATCATACCCAAATCTCTTTCCCTCTAGCTCAGGCCATGGATACCCGAAAGTAATCCTCCTGACTATGTAACAATTCCTTTCCCTCTCTCTCAGGCCATGGATACCTGCAAGTAATCCTCCTGACTAGGAAACAATTCCTTTCCCTCTAGCTCAGGCCATGGATACCCGCAAGTAACCCTCTTGACTAGGAAACATCTCAATATCACATAACTAAATCTCATTCCCTCTAACTCAGACCAAAGATTGACCCCGCAGGTAACCCTCCTTACTAGCACAATACCTCCACTAAGCAGCCGGAGATACTCGCAATAATCCTCCTTACTTAGCCTCACACATCACATAACTGTAGTCACATAACACGTCATTAGTCCACGATAATATCCCATGATTTTACACTAACACATAATCACAGCCATTTAAAACATATTTAAACACTTGCATCATTTCCATCCCAAGCTTAAAAATAATGTAAAAAATGAGACTATGTAACTTACCTGAATGCTCAAATGCAACTTCCAATTCCTATCACGCAACTATACAAATAAATAAGCACGGTTACACGTGACCAAGCTAAAAGCTCTAGTCCAGGTAACACACATATGATGGATTCTAAGGTTTGATTACCATCATGGTCACACGCCGCCGACACCATGCCCAACCGTAAACCACTTCAATTAACTCACTTCCACAAGTTAAGCTACAATTTGTTCAAAAGTGCAAAATTTTAATGTAACATTAGCTCATAAAACCCTAGCTTGCCTGGACAATTCATAAATTAACCAAAAATCACCAAGTACATTATATGAGTTTACTAACTACCTTGTGATTTCTAATTACTCATTACATGTGCAAGTATCCCAAATAAAATCCAACTTCAAAATTGGTCCCAATTCGATCTGAATGCACACTAAAAAGTATGTGGCCCTACCTATCAAACTTAGACACACAATCCAGAAGCTCTCCTGTTTATGGGTCTTATATACATATAGAACCTTACTCACTGTAGATTGGATAACCTTAATTCCACTTTAAAGTTAGGGTTTTAATCTCCGAAACATGACCTAATTTTGACTCCAGTATTTACTGGTATTGAACAAATTGACAACTTTGTCTTGTAAACCAATATTTTAACCAACTTTCATAACTCTAAATCAATCGAGGCCTGACTTTTTGAAAAATAGACTCTTTTAGCTATAATTTAGGCACTGGAATCATATCAAAACACATTTCTAACATCTAGATATCATCAGTTGAACACAGCCCTAAATTCTGCCAACTCTAAATCATGAATTAAAGTGATCTAACCCTAACCATTTACACCCATACGATCATAATTAAACCCTAAACGCTTAGTATGATTAAAACATCCTTAATTATAGAAGTTTTTAAAACCCTAATGATCCATCATATTAATTGTTACATGATATAAAGAAAGATTATACAAAAGCTTAATTGAAACATACCTAAACCTTGATTCTTGAAACGCTAAATCACCAACTTGTTCTTGACTAAAAAAAATCTTTTTTTCTTCTCTTGAGGGATTCGGCGATCAAAGGGAACAAGGGGAGAGAAAAAGTGATTTAGGGATTTATTTATCTTATATTTATACACTTAAAATCCTATTTATAGTTATACTTGTTTCCTTTTTCTTCTTTTCTTTAAAACCGGCCGAACACCCTTTATATATATTTTTTTTGTTTTTTTTATTTATTTATTAATTAACTAATTATCTTATTTACCTTAAGTTTTCATAAAAACCTAAGCTAATTTGGGTAAACCTTTTCACATAAACGCAACTACTTAACTTTCTAAAAATAACTTTTCATTTCACTTTTTCACTTTCTATATCTAGAAAGTCTACTATAAATAATCCAAATTTTTACTCACTTTACTTATTACCAACATGATACGTTTCCCATAAACGATTAACATAAAATCATCCAATTATCACCATACGTGAACAAATGAATACTCATCACCTAACCACAAACGCACTTCTAATAATAGCAGATGATCATACACCTCAAAATGATATCATGCACCTATTCAAACCACTTAGCACACATATATAACACATAGCAACACAATAAATCACACAAAATGAAACTCTATCCATTTTTTCAAGTACCCCAGACAACCTGATTAAGTCAAGGATGTCACAGTTATCCCCTGTCCTTGAGGAAAACATCGTCCCGAGATTTTAACTAGCAGCTCACAAATCGCCCACGAACAACTAAGGATCCTTATCCTCAATCTGGTCCTTTATCGTGTTCCCAATAAACTTAGGACCACGTTTCGAATTCCACCTAACTTTCACAAGCGCTATTTTCCTACGTTTTAACTTCTTAATTTCTTTATCCATATTCTCTACAGGTTCCTCGACAAAACGAAGTATCTTGTCGACCTTGATCTCATTCAATGGCACATGCAAATTAGCATCCGCCAGACACTTTTTCAGATTTGACACATGAAAAGTGTCATGCACGCTATTCAACTCCTCAGGTAACCTCAACCTATAAGCTACAAGGCCAATCCTTTTAAGGATCTCAAACGGTCCTACATATCTTGGTGCTAACTTACCCTTCTTTCCAAAAACGCACTATGTCCTTCCAAGGCGACACCCTTAATAATGACCCCATCACCCACCCCGTCAACTCTAAAAACGCTTACCGCCAATAATCAACATAGCTCTTTTGACGATCTCTCGCCGCTTTAGGCTTTTACTTTACCAACACTGCCTTATTAGTCGTTTCTTGTACTAACTCAAGTCTAGTCAAACTACTCTCTCCAATCTCTGCCCATAAAACAGGCGACCTATATTTCCTTCCATACAAATCTTCAAACAGAGCACACCGAAAGCTCAATTGATAACTACCACCAAAATTGATAACACATGCCTTTATTATATCCTCCAAAGTCTGAATTATACGTTCACTTTCTCCATCCGCTTGAGGATGCTAAGCAGTACTCAAAATCCATCGCATCTCTAACACTTTTTACAGCGTTTGTCAAAACCACGAGGTAAATCATCCATCTCAATCTGAGTTGATCGTCACCAGAATTTCATTCCTTGCTATTATCTCATCAATATAATCCTTGCCACTTCACATCTGAAATCTTCTTGAATAGCTAGAAAATGAGCACTCTTGGTCAGTCATCGACCATCACCCCCAAATCACATCAAACCTCACATATACTTGAAACTTGGAAAATTATGACAAATCCATGGTGATTCTATCTCATTTTCACTCAAGTATCTCAGGCTATTGCAGCAAGCCAAAAGTCTTTGACATCGCAGCCTTCACCCCTTAAACAAATCCGACAATTGCTAACATAGGTAGCTATATCCTTTTCTATACGTGGCTACCAATACATGTCTCCAAGGTTATAGTGCGTCTTATCTGCTCCCGGATGTACCAAGTACCTTGATGCATGGGCCTCATCCATTATACTTCCTACCAATAGAACCCAAATTCGATCCATAAAGTAGAACTCTCATCTCCTTTTCTTTCCATCTGTTGATCTAAACCATGTAGCCTTTCTGCGAGTACGTTCTCTTGCTTGAACGCCTCACTTTGGGCTGCCAGTATCATTCCTCTTACTCGTTTTGATTTTACTCTCCTTTCTACTTAACGCATCAGCCACCATATTAGACTTACCAGTTGGTAGCGAATCTCACACTCATAATCACTAAACAGCTCGATCTACCTCCTTTGACACATATTTAACTCCTTCTAGTTGAAAATATGCTTAAGGCTTTTGTGATCCGTGTAAATGACACTCTTCGTGCCATACAGGTAATGCCTCCACATCTTACGAGCAAAGACGATAGCTCCCAACTCTAGGTCGTGTGCTGTACAATTCTTCTCGTGAATCTTCAGTTGTCTTGATGCATAGGCGATTACATTGCCTCTTTGTATGAGCACACAACCTAGTCCTTTATTCGATGCATCGCAATAAACTACAAAATCTTCAACTCCGTCTGGTAACGACAAGATAGGATCATCGCACAAATTATTCTTCAAGGTCTGAAACGCTTCTTCCTCTTTTTTTCCCCACTCATACTTTTGGTTTTTCTAAGTTAGCAAAGTAAGGGGTTTAACAATCTTGGAGAAATTCGCGATGAAACCTCGATAATAGCCAGCTAATCCCAAAAACGATCAAACTTCCGACGGCGTGGTAGGAGCTTTCCAATTCTTCACCGCCTCTATTTTACTTGGGTTCACGTGAATACCACTCTGGTTGACCACATGTCAAAGGAAATGCACTTCTTGCAGCCAAAACTCGCACTTAGAAAATTTCGCAGACAGCTTCTCCTTCGTCAGCAACTCCAAAACTAACTTCAAGTGAACCTCATGTTCTTCCTTCGTCTTTGAGTAGATCAGGATGTCATCAATGAATACAATGACAAACTTATCTAGATACGGTTTTGGTATGCGTTTAATTACACATGCCTTTCACCATTAAAATCGGACTTAAAAAAATACATTGTATTTGTATGTTTTCACTTATTTTGTGCAGGAAACGGATATCCAATAAAAGGACGAAAAATCAAGCCAAAAATGACAAAACCGAGCACGGAATGGAAAAGCGTGGAAAAGACAAAGTCAAATTGAAGCCAAAGACCAAGAAAAGCCAAATC
>BQNB010069394.1:0-33505 GCA_026074375.1 Tanacetum coccineum | reverse complement strand
ATATATTTTGGAAGGACATTTAAGGATTTAAATGGTCATACACACGTTAGAAACCTTTGGTTTAATATTTATATTTAAACAAACCTATAAACTCACCAACTTTAATGTTGACACTTTTAAGCATGTTTTTCTCAGATGAATTAGATACGTGGCCTATTTAATGTGCACTGGAGTCTAAAATTTGACAAGATTTCATTTATGGATTTCTACTTGCATACAAATGATCAAATCTCGTTGTGTAGCTTTTAAGCTTTTCAGTGTGATGCAAATTATGGGACAAATGTTATATCAATTTCAAGGAAGTCAACGAGATTATTTTTCAAACGACACATTTAGAGGTGTTACAGATTGGTATCAGAGCACTAGCTATAGAGAACTAGGTTGCATATTTTACCCTAGACTATAGAATATTGCATCACAACAAACATTTTCAAAGTGCATACACACTACTTGGTAACTTGCTTAGGTTACTTGTTACATTAAGTGCTTACATGACATACATATATGTAATATATATGCTTACATCTTTTGCGTATATCACACGTTTATTTATATAAGAGTTATTTATATAAATACCATAGCATTTCTTAAGACATTGTGAGGTGCACAATGGTCTCATTTATACCTTAGGCATTGTAAGTTACACAATGGTCTCATCTTACTTCTTAGACATTGTGAGTTGCACAATGATCTCATTTCATTCTCAGACATTGTAAGTTAAACAATGGTCTCTAAGAATATTATTTTCTTCATAACTTTATACAATATCGTATTACAAGGAGACCGTCCTAAATTTTGTTTACATGAAATTATGTATGAATCTAAGTATTACAAGTCTTGTATGGGCAGGACTTGTAATATAAGGATTGATATGATAATTGCTATTTTAACAAAGCCCGTCACAGTTAACAATAAATATAAACTACTAATACACATAATATTTATTTAAGCACATAACAATTAACTCGTGCAAATTATAAACGATGATTACTATTATCGAATAATTAAACTATGTATATATTCATATAAGGCTCATTCTTCCAAAGAATCGGGCCGCATATATCGATATAATCGATTGCGTAAGCCATATATAAATATATATCACATAACACATAAAGCTGATAGAAAATTTCAGTCGATTTCAGGCCCCGTCAAGACATAGCTAGGGTTTTCCCCAACTTTTGCAGTAATCTATAAAGTTGTGGCCTACTGAGTCGTGGATCTACCATAAAAATTTCGGAATTTTTTGACTTACGATGAATATTTTATGAATTTTTTAGTGACATAGTATCAAACAATCCAAAAAATAAAAAAAACTCAACTTTTATGTCTATTATAGTTTTAATCAACAATTTGCATGACAAACAATTAACAATTAATCAAGATCATATATATCATATATGAATCCATGATAAACTTGCATGTGTTTATCACGGATAACCAATTAACAATTAATTACTTGCAAAAACGATCAATTAACACCTTAAACTATCGAATTTAACACATAAAATTTCATACAACCTAGGGTTTCGTCTAATAAATTTTAACAACCATAAAAATCTAATATTTATAATCAAGAACGCCCAAAGGGTTTTTTTTAAAAGTTAATCAAGAACTCTAATTTGTCAAATTTTACATCTTTGTAATTACAAATTCTACACGATGGCTCGTGATGCCACTGTTGGATTTTATAAATTAATTAACCCTTAATTAAACACGAGTACGCAGTAGAATAAATAAAACACGTATAGAATATGTAATCAACAAATGATAAGATATGTGTACCTTTTAGCAATCTAATGAACATAATCTTGAATATACGGGTGTGTATAAAACTAATAAACATGCGAAACCACCAAAGATCTAAACCAAGATCTCTCTATATCGACACACACAAACGTTCATAACAAACAATAATGTATGCTAGTACTAGTAGTGATTAAGTAAACGATCTCCCGATTCTTGACAATCAACAAAACCACGAAACCCTTGTGGTTTATTTACTTCGATCAAACCAAAGACCAAGAACCCGAAACCCTATTGGTTTCTTACACGATTGACCAAGGAGAAAGAAGAGAGGAAAAATTAGGGATAATTTTCTAGCTTTGTGAATGTATGTCTAAATAATGAATTTAGTATTCATTATATAGGCACATAAAACTTTGCTTGCAAGTTAAGTTATTCCACATCCTCTTGGAATTAGGAAACCGATTGGATAAGGAAAGAGATGAGGTTTCCCTCACTTTCTTTTTCTCCGTATTTACATAACGATCCTTATACTTAATCACTAATTAATATATTACATTTAATATATTAATATTATTGTTTTACGTATTAACGCGTGCGTCCCCATAGGCTCAAGTAAATTTCCCGGACATATATTGTAACAACCCCAAATTGGGCATGTTACTTCATAGATCAATAACACAAGATATATATAGAACGACCAAAAAGTCGTTTTAAAACGGATACATTGGATTTAACAAATATTTGTTACATAAGCCGAAGCTTCACTTTGTCCACATTGTTCAAAGGAATAAAGATTTCAAGCCCATACAGTTTTATACAAAATGTAATGCGACAAAATCTTTAATGCAATGATATCCCACAACAAAACCATCCATGTATCCACTTGCACCTTGTGCTTACTCTGAACTCCCTGAAAAACATTGCTTTAAAACGTCAACAATAAGTTGGTGAATTCCATAGGTTGATAAATCATAATATTGCAAGACCAGCAAGACTTTCCCCGTGATAATGCAACACATAGCCGACCATCACAAACGCCAAATTAACCATTTCCTAAACTCATGACACTGAAGCTCGATTATCTTCTTGCAATAAAAATATAAATTGCATATTTCTTTTCTGCCCGATAAGAAGTTCAACCAGAAAACGATCCCCAAATTCCGACATCTAAACGTCTTCGTTCCAGGTGATAGCTAGTCACCCGAACGGGGAGTCGTTTCCCTCCCCAACTAGATCTATACATAATATTTCCGCGCTCACATAATGTAATTAACAACTACATCTATGCAATTTGACAGTATCATGATCATGTCTCAACTTGGGTTAATCGCTACTTAGGCGAAACAGATAATCGAATATAAAATTATCCCACATTATTGCGTCCAATTATAAAACAAAAGCATGTTTCCCACCCCATAGTAATAAATCATTGAAATCGTACAATGTGGAGGCTATGAACTCACCTTGATTTCTGAAAATACAAATATCTCTCAGAGAATTGCGTCACGCAAATAATCGTCAGATGCAACAACCTTTTAAATTAAAGTGCTAAAATTAACCGATGTTACTTCGATTAAACTAACATCATATACAAGTCTATGTTAGGTTACATCATCCCTACGTTCGGGACTATCATAATTAGAGAGGTCAATGTAGTTAACGTAGAGAATGCTTAGACACTTTATATCGTAAATCCAGCAACTCGTCGTGATACGCCACCCCGAAGAGGCCTCATTATGAAACTCTCTATTAAAATAGGAACTTGATAAACAAGATATTAATTCTATATAGCTCAAATCACGCAACTAATGTGTTTTTGGTAAAATTACGTTTAATAAGTAAAAACTTTAAAATTTATCCAGTTTTAGTAAATATAGCATTAAACTTTTTGCGTTTAAAGACCCTATTTTGACTGTTTCCTTTTATGCCCACGCTTCGTATTAGGACGAGTATCATAATTAAACAATGTTCCTTATTTTTTTGGACCCTCTGGTGAACAGTACTTTTCTGTTCACAGCAGTTATAAATTTATATTTTAAAGTATTTAGTTATCGGAAAACCGTAAAACGTCATATTTAATTCGTTTAAAAAGCTCCGTTATTAGTGATTCTTATTGAGACACGTTCTCGTTAATGAAAATTCTTAATCAATTTATTAGTTAAAAAAATATAACTTCTGTCTTCTTTGAATATGTTTTTAAAACACTTGCTCATGGTTTATAAAATATTTTTATAAACTTAATTACCGAAAACCCGCAAATCATAACTTATTCGTTTTAAATATAAAAAATCATGATTCTAATCATTTTAGAATCCTAAAAATAATTTTTATTTGTAAAAGCAAACCAACTTGCTGTTTGTTAAGGTTTTTTAAAAAAAGTTTATTTTATAAAATCCGTTTAAATTAACGTATAACATCGTTTTTTAAAACGTAACTTTTTTTTTTTGTTTATTTATTTATCCGTTTGACAAGTTTCTTTTCATACCTTTTCAGAATCTCGTGAGTCGTACTAATTTTATAAAAAATAATATTAATATGTCATAATATACGAATTTTTGGACAGAATGTAGGATTGAGTTTGCTAGGTCAATTTTCGCCTTTTTTCTATTCTTACCATTTTTGTAATCCACCAAAAGTCTTATATTTTATATATGTATCTATCATACATATATTTGGTGTCCATAGTTCCATATGTTGTCCTTTTGTTCAACCTTTACAAGTCCATCATAATACTTTATAATCATAACTTTCATAACTAACCATAAATCACTAGTTTTATATATATCCATTTTACATAAAACCATGTGTGTACAAGTCTTCCCATCTTGTTATAACCTTATTTTAATGATCATATAACATTACTATAAGTCCATAATCCATATTAACATGTCACTTGTATTTCTTTTACTTGAAACATATTAAGAAACTATTATAAACCCTAATTAACACATGATCATTTTTACACCAAAACATCATGGTGCATTAGTTTCTCATCCCTTTTAACATGATATAAGTAACATCACAACATATATAAAAGTAAGCCAAATAATCATTTCAAGTAAAAACTTTATTTTCATAATAAAATCTTAAATGGTGATTCAAGCTATAAAGAATTAACATATGCATATTAATGATAAATGTAAGATCATAAAGAGTTCAAGATGACCTTATGGGGAATGAAGATGATGACAATCAAGTGCTAAACCCTTGTTTAGACTTAAAATCAAAGCTAGCAAGCTATGAAAACCCTAATTTAATATGAAACCCAAAATCTTGATTTCTTGCTTCAACACTTGTAAATCCTTAACCAATACTTGGAAATAACTTAGGACATCTTAGATATGATATGAGAATGTGTAAATAAGTGATAGAAAAATTTAGTATGGATAGTTTATAGGGGGGGTTGAGCCGTGGCTTATCATAGAGCAAAAGGGAGAGATCTTTATGATTTTTACTTAAGTGTTTTGCTTTCTATGTTTACTTGCAATGCATACTAGTATATATATGGGTACTAGGTGGTCAAAAGGTGCAATAGTAGTCCAAGACAAGGTTCATGGTCTTAAGGAAGACTTGGTCATGGTCTTTGGTCAAGGAAACATGGTATGGGTATGATTAATGGAGATAGGAAGTACAAAGACCTAAATGAAAGATTTATCTCATTTTTCTTGTATCTATTGCTATAGATCCGGCTATAGAGAGATATGTGTGATATATTTTTGTAACTTTTATGTATTGGGTATAAAAGTGGGTATTTGTTGAAGCGCAGAAAAGTTTTGGTGGTTCCGGGAATGCCTAAACGCAATTTATCGCGAAACGTATACACTTTACGTATCCGATAAAAATAAAATGAACAAAGACCATAATTATTCTCAAAATAATTATTTAATACTTGATTGATGTAAACACTTAATTGTTTGATGCCCGTTTACATTGAACGCTAATTTTTAGCTTACGCGATTTTACTTAATACATGAAATTACAAGCAAACGCGTACAATACAAAAGGTACATTGTGGATTTATCGATGTCGTCAATGACTTGAAAACACAGGGTGTTATATATATTATTTGATATATGTACATATCCAACAATGTGGATAATCCGTTTTGTTATAGTTTAAGCTATCTTGAACAAAGTAGCTATTAAGAACTATTTTCAGAAGTGATTGTGAAGCGTATTACTAATTCGTGCATTCAATATAGAATTTGTTCCTTCAATTGTTGAATAATTATGTTACTGGGCCCCTCGTAGGATTAATCAGATGTATGTGTGGTCGCACCCAAAAGGTCATCTAGAAGTGTCTTGATAAATTTTGGTAATCCTGATTAATTACGTAAACAAGAAACATAATAGTTAAATAATGGAATGACTTTGATCCATATCTATTTTTTACACGGGATCGTAACAAAGGGATTGTAAATGCTAAATCATTTAAATGTAACTTAACGAAACTACACTCATGTATTCCTGGAAGCATTGACGTGTTACTAGACGCATATCAATGTTATTAGATTATTTGAAACATGTCCAAGTAAAAGCTATTGGAATATATACATATATCAAATAGTGTATGTCTGGGAAATTACTCGAGCCTATGGGGATGTACGCGTTAATACGTAAAAGAATTATACGTTAATATATTATGTGTAATATATTACTAATAAGTGATAAGATGTAACGAACATTTAAATAATTAGTTATTTAAAGGGTTTTACTAAAAGTCATTAATTGTTAAATAGAATGAATTATAAGTAAAAACGAAAAAAACAAAAGTTTTGGTTTTTCCCTCCTTTCCTTCTTGTGTCGATCGGTTAGACAATCAAAGAGGAGGTGGGATTGCTTGGCTTGCAAGCCAAGTAATCCAAAGCCTATATAAAACGATCTTGGTTTTCATTATTCACTAATGCTTGGAAAACCTAAAAATCAAAAACCCTTTTCTCCTCTCCTTCCTTGTTGCCGATCGAAACCAAACACCCTAAAGGGTTTCGGTTTCTTGTCGTTCGATCGAAAAAACCCACAAGGGTTTCGTGTTGCTTGCTTCAAGATCGAAGGTGTTCGTTTGCTTAATCACTACTAGTACTAGTATACATAATTGTTTGCTAAGAACGTATTATGTGTGTTGATCATAGAGGATTCATCGGTTTGAATCTTGGTAGTTTTCATGCGTTTGTTAGCTTTACACACGCTCGTGTAATCAAGAATTTAGTTCGTTTGCTTTAATTGCTAAAATGTACGCAATTCTTGAACCTATGTTAATTACGTTATTCTATACGTGTTTATTTGTCTTCCGTTGCGTACTCGTGTTGATTCATGGTTAATAAGTATATAAAATCAAACAATATGCTCTTCGGTGAGCTTGTTGATGAATGTTTATGTCTCTGAATAAACGATTAAGCTTGAATGAATTCAACTAACTTGTAACTGTTTTAATCTATTTAAAGGCAGTTATAAATCACTTAATGACCACGTTTAATGGGCCGTGTAACCACAAATTTCTATAATCATGGAGGATATTATGATGCAATTAATGGGTCAATTAATTATCATAATTCCATGAATTAGGCTTTGAGTTTCCTATAAATAGGAAAATTACAACTGCATGGAATATATAGAAAAATCTCAACACTTAGATGCGAAAGTGTTATTGATTTGTGTCTAAAACGAAACAAACACTTGGTCTTATCCTAAAAAAGTATTCGTGTAACCTGCATAAGGTTAAATAGTCTTTTTTGAAAATTGATTACACAATTCTAAGTGATATCTGGTATTCATTGATTATCTATACCCGGTTTTGGGCAATTACCACTAACTCAAATGACTTACACACCTATAAATGCGGACATTTCTTTGATTTCTCCACACTTAAAAGCGTGAATTTTTTTTACACGCTTACAAGTATGAAAAATGTATTGTTTTATAATTTTTTTCACACTTATAAATAAATATTAACTTAATAAACTACTAAAATTCAACACACATTTTTAAAAGTGAGTAGATTGAATTGATTATTTTTTTGTAGTGGGTGATAAAAAGTTAAATCACCTTCGTATATATAAAATATATACTGTATTACAAATTTACAACCACGAAAGCTACAGAACACGAGCAACATAACCTTTCCCTATATTACATGTGCATGAATACGGACATTTCCAAATTATAGGATAGTTTTTCTAGAATGACAAGGAAGACATATATTGAAATTACAAACTCTAGCTCGACATTCGAGGATCAAATGACCATTAAGGTCACGATTACAAACAGAGCAAATATACCGAGGCGTTTTCTTTCTGCGAGCATAAGTCAATGGATGTTTATGATAGTAAACTGATATGGTACCTTCCAATATGACATTTGCAAAACGATAGTTTGGACTGAGACACAAAAGGTGAAATGAATTTTTGTGTTTATCACAGTAATAAAGCGGGAATTTAGGGTGCATTTCTATCTCACAAATATCGCAATAGAAATCTTCAGGATGATTTTTGACTGGGGGATAGACCAATGGGATGGTGTGTCCTTTGCAATACCTATGACTAAGGGATTGTGGTGACCTAAGTGCACAATACAAGTCTAGTTGAAAGTTGCAATCCTTGCAATAATAGCTCATACCTTCAAACCAATTATCACATGCGTTACAAAGAGATTTGGGATTGAAAACCTGGATCAGAAGGTGGTCGTGGGATCTATGTTTGATAGTCTTGGGTAAAAAGGCACAATTTACATCAAGGCAGAACTCACAAGCTTTACATCGGAACACAAATGTATTACAGTTGCTGAAACAACCTGAGCATTTATGATTCTGATATCCACTAACGTTGACCAACTCGAGTGTATGATTTGAGTGAAGCTGATGTACAAATGTTTGTGGTAGCCCAGCGCAATATTTGTGGAGATTGAAAGAGCACCCATCTTTGCAATTATAGTATGGATGGGTGATGGGTTGTACACAAACATAACATACCTCTATTGAATCACTGGAGTCAACATTAGGCATGTTATTGCCACTGGATGCAACATTAAGGATTAACGGGTGATTATGACTCCAATGGTCGTTTAACTCAGCTTTGTCACCGCCATCATCTACTTTTCCAGAATGTAGTATTTTCAATGGATCAGTGAATACGTATGACTTTGGAAAGTGCGTAAAATCATTTATGTATTCTTGCTCCGCAGAAGTACCTGAACCATCTCTGCATCACATATTTCATTTCATGTTCAGAAGAAGTATTCACAACAAATAAAAAATATACTGTACTTAAGAGAAAAGGTAAACGCTAACCTTAAGGTGGGAAGTTTCTCAGCATTCAAGGCACACTTAACATGGGCAAAATATCTACAATTTGCGCAATGATACAACCATTCGTTTCGCCGTATGTATTTTTTGCAAAATTCGCAATAATACTTGAAATTATAGAACCTTTCTGGAAGGGAGTAAACGAGCTCGAGGGGGTCTTGAGGATGATGGGGTAGATTGAGGGTGGGGCCTAAGGAAGCACAACTCTTATGGATCCAAAAGTCACAACTATCGCATTGATAGAATAAGTCCTCTTCTTTGGAATTGCAAGCATCACATTTAAATGAAGCAGGTCTTAGCTGAAGGGTTAGCGTGTGTCCTGGGTAGCCTTGATGCTCACGCTTTATCATTGCCTGCTCCTTGATTGCAGAAATTTCTGCCACACGAGCACGCTCTGCAAGACAACAAGCAATGCAAGCAATAAAAAGAAGCCATTTATCTTTGTGCGAAGAGGAGTAACAAAACCCCTCATAGGGGCCTTTAAGACGACAAACGTCACAATACCAATACCGCCAAGTCATGCTACTAACATCGGTGAAGGTTAAAGGCTCATGGGGATGAAAATGATGGTTGATAGTGGGCTCAAGCTGTGTGCAAGCTTTATGCAGAAAGTAAGGGCACTTGATGCACCCGTATGATGTAGAACCATCCACCAAGGATTTTCCACACAGATTGCAGACAATAACACCTCCAATCTTCTCCGGTTTTTCAGTGATCTCAGCCAAAGGATGGTTGTGGCTAAAATGAGTAATCTCAAAGTCCCCTAACTGTAGTGGATCTGTGAGTAGTACGTGGTATAGAAATCAGAAAATTTGTAAAGTAGGAGTAACATCTTACAAATTGATTATAAGTAGATATTTTTTACTTCGAAAAGTCTGTAACTACGCTTAAGATTTTGCTGCTAAACATATAAATGTTTATATTAACTTTAACATTTAAGGTGGTGATTGAACACACCTGGCTTCTCCTCCTTGTCTTTGTCATCATCCGGTAATTCGTCCCTGCAACCACACATCCAAATTAGCAGGGAGAAAAAAGAAAGAATATAAAGAAACAAGATATATGGTTTGACCTTGGAATTGGATGCTGCTTGTTCAGAGCACATTTAAAATGTACGAAATGTCTACAGATTGCACAATGATATATCCAGGCGTTTGGATTGATTCGTTTGCGACACATACTGCAGTAGTACGTAAAATTGTAAATTCTTTCTGGGAGAGAATAGACAAGAAGGAGAGGGTGGGAGTGGAATGGTAACATGACTATTGGAGGTGAAAGAGCGCATGTCTCATGGATCGAGAAGTTACACAGTATACAGACATAGAAGAAGTCTTTTTCATTGGTTAGGCAAGCATAACAATAATATGCACCAGGTCTTATCACCAAGGTTAATTCGTGTTGTGGGTGTGCTTCATGACGGAGGTATAAAGCTTTCTCCTTGACTGCAGTAATCTCTTCCATTTTCTCTTTCCCTCTTTTCTCAATTGCAATGTCTATCAAACTTGTGAAATGTATAGGAAGATTACAAGGAGAGTAAATTGCAATAATGGTCCTTTTAGTTTGGCCAAATTGCAAATTTGGTCCGTTGAATTTCGAATTAGCAAAAAACGTCCGTATTTTGAAGTTTTGGTTTCACTTTTAGTCCTTGATCGAATTAAATGACTAAAATACCCCTCTGCAATTTGGCCAAACCACAAGGACCATTTTTGCAATTCTCTCTTTCTATTATTATTATTATATTATTATTATTATTTATTTATTATATTTTTTAGAGTAAACAGCAAAATACATCCCTGTGGTTTCAACTTTCTCACATAATACATCCTTATCAGAAACTATTGGCAGTATACATCCTTCGTTAGGCAAACGTTTACCACAATATATCCCTGAGGACGAACGATGCAAATATTTTTTCGTTATCTTCTCACGAGGGATGTATTTTGCAAATATTTTATTCCTTTTTAATTTTTTTAATTTTTTAATTTTTTTAATTATTATTATGATTATCATCGGCCAATATTTTATTTTTGTATATTATTAATAAATTTTTTTATCTGTTTGGTACGTTTTTTTTGTTTTTGTCCGTTTTTCTTCGACGTTATTACACGTTTTCGTACTTTTTCATACGCTTTCATCCGCTTTTTTATCCGTTTTTTGTTTTTGTCCGTTTTACTCCGACGTTATTAAACGTTTTCATACAATTTGTCCACTTTTGTACGCTTTCATCCTTATTGATTATCCGTTTTTTTACGTTCTCATCCCTAGAAAAATGAAATGTATCAAAAAGTATAAAAACGTATTAAAACGTACGAAAACGCACAAAAACAAAAAACAATGTAAAAAAACGTAAAACGTACAAAAATGAAAAAACGTACGTTTTAATACGTTTTTATACATTGTTTTTTACGTTTTTGTACATTTTAGTACGTTTTCATACCCAAAAAAATTGATAATCAATAAGGAAGAAAACGTACAAAAGCGGAGAATCAGAAAAAAAAACATACAAAAACGGATAAAACTTACAAAACGTATTAAAACGTACAAAATCGTATAAAAATTTACCAAAACATATTTAAACTGAGAAAAGCGGATGAAAGCGTATGAAAACGTACGAAAACGTATAATAACGTCGGAGAAAAATGGACAGAAACGGAAAAAAATACGTAAAAACAGATAAAAAAAACAAGAAAAATTATTAATAATATCAAAAATAAAACTGGCCGCTACTAATAATCATGATAATAATATTATTAATAATAATTAAAAAAATTAAAAAATAATAAAACAAAAAAAATTAGAAAAAATATTTTCAAAATACATCCCTGTGGTCTTTTTACATAATACATCCCTCGTGAGAAGATAACGGAAAAATATTTGCATCGTTCGTCCTCAGGGATATATTATGGCAAACGTTTACCTAACGAAGGATGTATACTGTCAATAGTTTCTGACAGGGATGTATTATGTGACAAAGTTAAAACCACAGGGATATATTTTGCAGTTTACTCTATTTTTTTATTTTTTTTTTATTTTTTATAAATTTTTTTTTTAAAATTTTTTTAAATTTTTTTTATTTCGGTTTAGTTTACGAGTAATAAAAAAATTTATACGAAGTAATTTTAAAAAGAAAATTAAAATAAATTAATTTTTTTTTCTTATTTCGGTTTCAGTTTAAGAGCAATAATAAAAAAAAAATTTAATTTAAAAAAAAATTAATTTTTTTTATTTCGGTTTCAGTTTACGAGCAATAAAAAAAATTTAAAAATTTAAATTTTTTTTATTTCGGTTTCAGTTTACGAGCAATTTAAAAAAAAATTAAAAACAAAGCGACTTATTCTTTTTCTTCTCGTGAACTGAAACCGAAATAAAATTGCTCGTAAACTGAAACCGAAATTAAAAAAAAATTATTATTGCTCGTAAACTAAAACCGAAATAAAAACGGTTTTAGCCGTACAATAGCAACATACTTTCTCAAGTGTTCCGTTTTGATACGTGAACTTTTTTTTGTTCCACTTAATGTAATGATCTTTCAAGTTTTGTGTTAATTTGCACCAACCTTGACTGACAACTGGGAAAAAAGTTATAATACCGGAAAAAAGCCTACGTGGCATGTTTAATACTTTTTCTAATGTTCCGTTTTGGTACGTGAACTTTTTTCTAATGTTCCGTTTTGGTACGTGAACTATTTTACACACGTTTTTATACTCACGTTTTTATACACATTTTTATACACATTTGTGTACACGATTTTATGCACACATTTTACACATATAAAATGTGTGTATAAAAACGTGTGTATAAAAATGTGTGTATAAAAACGTGTATAAAAATGTGTTTATAAAAACGTGTATAAAAATGTGTGTATAAAAACGTGTATAAAAATGTGTATAAAAGTATGTATAAAAAAAAGTTTTAATGTATAAAAATATGTGTTAAAATACGGTCTCTAAAAGTCTATAAAGTGTGTTGTTATAAAACGTGCCCTTATATAGAAATTGTGTAATAAAACGTGTGTATAAATAACATGTATATAAAAACATGTATAAAATGTGATATAAAACATGTATAAAAATATGTATAAAAATATGTATATAAAAATATGGGTATAAAAATATGTATAAAAATGTATGTATAAAATGTGTGTATAAAAACGTGTATAAAAATATGTGTATAAAAACGTGTATAAAAATGTGTGAATAAAAACGTGTGTATAAAAATGTGTAAAAACGTGTATAAAAATATGTGTATAAAAACGTGTATAAAAAATGGCGTTTAAAAATTTGTATATAAAAATTGTGTGTTATAAAAAAATGCGGTGCTATAAAATATTTGTATAATAACTGTTATAAATTAGAAATAATTAGAAAATATTAAACATAGTTTAGTATAAAGGGGACCTAACGTTGCAAACGTTCGTTGGCTTAAAAAAGGAACCTAAATTGCATTGACACGGTCGTTAAGTGGAACAAAAATATAATATTTTTTTTAAAATAAAAAATTAAATAATATATAATAAATAATAATAATAATAATAATAATAATATAATAATAATAATAATAATAATAGAAAGAGAGAATTGCAAAAATGGACCTTGTGGTTTGGCCAAATTGCAGAGGGGTATTTTAGTCATTTCAATTCGACCAAGGATCAAAAGTGAAACCAAACCTTCAAAATACGAACGTTTTTTGCAATTTTGAAATTCGACGGACCAAATCTGCAATTTGGTCAAAATAAAAGGACCATTTTTGCAATTTACTCTTATAAAGTTATAAGGATGTCTTGAAATTAATTTATGGCAATTACATCTATATGCTTACTCCCTTCTTTTCAAATTAATGGTTCATTATTTTTTTATGTCATAATTTAATTGTCCACTACTACAGAAAAGTTTAATCAAAGTTTACTATATTACCTTTGTTTAAAATAATTATTACAAACTTTAAAGAACAATTTAATTAATTAGCTAAGGGTATGTTTGGTTGGGGTATATTGAGGGAGATTCATGGCATTTGTATTTTAATTTCTCAAAATATTGTGTTTGGTAACACAAATGAGGGAATTTAAAATTTCACGAATTGTCAAAATGAGAAGAATTAAAATGGCTTCAAAAAGTAAGGAATTTTTATTTACTTAGAAACATATTTATATAAACTTTTTTTCTAGTTGTTTTTGTTCTATTTTTTCTTGGTTTGTTGTTTTTTTTAATCAAAGGATATCCGTTACTAGGGGTGTTAGTCAGGTCGGGTTGGTCACGTTCTGGTCGGGTCAAGGTCGAGTCAAGGTTAAAAATTTCATACCCAAAACCGGCCCTATTTGAATTCGGGTTAGTAGGGTTCATGTCAATTCGGGTCGGGTCAACTCAGGTCGGGTCCATTCAGGTTCGGGTCATCCCGAATAAGAGTAAAACGTAATAAAATTGTTTTTTTACTCGTTTAAATAGAAAATTTATAGAATTTATATTAAAAAAAAAAGATATTTATCCGGGTTAATCGGGTCGACCTGAAACCTATTTACCAAAAAATTTCAACCCGATACCCGGCCCTATTTAGTATTCGGGTTACTCGGGTTGACCCGAATAATTTTTTTTTACCCACGTAACACGACCCGAATAGGCTTAACCGGTGTCGGGTCCGATTTTTTTGACACCGCTATCCGTCATTCCCTAAAAAATTGCAATAATAAACGTAATGACATATTTCAAAATATTATGAATTTCAGTCAACCAAACATGCGTAGGCATTTTAATAACTGCACTTTTCACGAACCAAACGCCACCTAAGGGTAAAACTATCATTCTGCTAAAAAGTAAAAAAGATAAAACATTAATAAATGCACTTTTCTTAAACTGTGTGTTTTTTGTCGAAAGGCAATAATTTTGGGACGACGGGAGTATTAAATTAAATATTAAGGGTGTGTTTGTTGAAACTAGCGGTAGCAGTAAGCAGTTACCATTAGTAGTTAGCAATATCAGTTTAATTTATAAAAGTGTTTGGTAAAATAATTGTAATTGTAATTTTAATGTGTAAAGTGACGTAATGCTAGATGCTAAATTTTTATTCAAAGATCATTGAAAAATTAGCGTTTTTAATTTTATAAATTGTTAACTCCTTTCTTCCAAACGAGTTTTTTTTAATAATAATGATAAATGTTAATTGCTCAAATATTCTGTAAAAAGATGTCTGTCAAACACACCCTAAATCAATATCTTTCTCAATTTTGTAACTACGTCAATATTCTCACAAATATATAAATTCTCATAAATATCTAAAAATCAACACGTTCTTTTATTACTCGATGTCAGAAAGTATATATGAACAAATAAATATATATGATTAATATGTTCTTTTAAAATTGCGATCATTGTAGATCCAAAATAATCTAAAGACCTAAAAATCAATTATAGTCACTTATTTTTTCATCAAAATAAAAAAAACACATTTTCCACTTTTTTTAAAAATAAATTATCTTGCAAACGGTTGATCGTCAAGCGACAAAAAATACACCATCGCGACGAGTATTTTTGTATCTTTCAGTACACGGACATTTCGATATACTTTCGCCGAACTTTTGATATTCTTTTCAGTTGCGTCTGGAAAAATAACATGTGATTTGTATGTTTGAAATTACATGTAATTTCACAAATCACATTTGATTTCATAAAATCACGTTTGATTTCATAAAATCACTTTTGATTTCATAAAATAACATGTGATTTTAAAATAACATATTAAATGTGATTTTTTCAAACATAATTGAAAAAAATCAAAAAAAATGTTCGTCGAAAGTATATAGAAGTGCCCCTCGATAGAAATATTATTTAATTCTCGTCGTAGTGGTATGATTATTTTCCCTTAACGTTTTACCGTTTGAAAGATATGCTATTTTTTTTAAATGTGAAAAATGGGTTTTTAATTTTGATTAAAAAATGAATAACTAATATTGGTTCATTGTGTCTTTAGATAATTAAGGGTCTATATTTAATTTTTCTTTATTCTTTCATCATATCAATATTCAAACTTTTGTGATTACATCATCATGTACTTCATCATTCGAGGTCAAAAAGTATGTATGATCAACATATTCAAAATTTAAAATCATTAAAATTATGATTAAATTGATTTTTAGATATACATGAGGATTTACAAAACTAAGAATGATAGCTATGTAATATTGAACATTAAAAAAATAGGAGATGATTTGCACACTTTATTTTTTAGGTAAATTACATCGTTGGTCTCTAAACTCCACCCCATTTGCCCGTTTGGTCCTCAGATAACGGGGACTCTCATATGAGGTCCCTTTTTGACACGGTGCTTACCCGTTTGATCCCTAAAGCCCCGTTATGCCTAACGGCGATTATCTCAGTCGTTATTATGGCCACGTCGCCTTTCTGTTGAAGGGCACAATCGTCTTTTCACTTTTATTTTTGGTTGCACGTTTGGTCCCTGACCCTTAGTATACTACAGTACCGTTTACTGTTCCATTTTTTTGTCCTTTAACGCTTGCGCGTTTGGTCCCTGAGGTCTATTTTTTCCCGCCTTTTTTCTTTTCGCCAAAACGCCCATTCTAAAATAAAGTTGCACGTAATTTACATACCAACTTGTCATATACAATACCAAACAGAGTGATTGACATGTAAAAGTAATCAAAAGATTGATTGACATACCAACTTAACAATACATATTACTGCAACTTAACAATACATATTATTGCAAAAATAAAAAGATTACAATTTTAACTAGGCATTGGACATATTCGAAATACCCAATGGCTTAATTTTAAAATCAAATTCTAACAAACATTTTATAAAGACTCATAATCACACACTTGCAAGAGAAGGAATGAACTCATAAAGGTTAGGATCAACTGAGAAAGATGGAATGAACTCAACATCATCATCATCATCATCCGTTTGATTAGATCCAATATCAAATATCTCATTGTTAGTTTTTGATATTAGGTTGTATTTTACAATCTTTCCCGATAAGTTTATCACCACAAAAGCATCCTTTTCCCCTTCTCTGAAACAAATACTCCAAACACTTGTCCGAATCGACCATGCTTCTAGAAATGGATTCATTAATTGCTCAGTATTAACAAGGTACCTAACCGACCACACGGAAGACCCTTTCATCATCTCGTAGATAGTTGTCACACCCCGACAATGGCGGAAATTCGGGAATGCAACATAATGATCAATCATAACACAAGATACAAAATAAAGAAAACTACATTGCATAAACTCCAAGTGCTATGAAGACCATCAACCTTGAACAAATTCAAGTGATGTCCCAAATCGCAACAAAAATTCAAATCTCTTACAATTATTCCAATGCCCACATAGGGGACCATAATCCAAACTTATTCCAAAACATCCAAATACTATAATCAAACAACAAGCAAGCAAGAGTTCAAACAAAATTCCACACGGGATACTTCTAAGTCTGCTATCAGTTACCAAACTATTCCTCTTTCACTTCACCTGAAAATGATACTCGAAAACGTCAACAATAATGTTGGTGAGCTCGTAGGTTTGACCTTAAACCCAAAAGCTGTGCCAATCTTTCAACAATGAACAATAGTGCTATATGACAGTGAATATATGCAAACAACCTTAGTATCACCGCTAATCAATAACCATATGTCACTTACGCACCTAAAGGGCCTACCAGCTGGAGCACTAAAATTAGGGCAGGACCACACACAAACCTGGGTAGGCGTACCCATCCGCTCCAATAATCACACAAATACTGGGTAGGCGTACCCATCTGATCCAATAATCTCACAAACACTGGGTAGGCGTACCCATCCGATCCAAACAATCATGCATCACATAATATTCACATAGCAGTCATAAGCACATAACTTGTCCCAAAAACAAAACCACATTTCGCACAGATCAATTCAAAACATTTCAAAACACATTTGAGTATCATTTTCCCCCAACGGAAAAACCAGTAAAAAGTGGGGCTACGAGAACTCACCTCAAGCAAGTCTTTAGCTACCCAATCTCAATCACACAAGCAAATGCAACGACGCCCGCACACGACCTAGTCCAGTTAATGTCCCAATTTAATCATCAAATTCCAAAACAATCTTCACGTTTGATGCATAGAGTTTAGACGCGTTGTACAATTTCCCAAAACAGTTTTAGTGGTGTGATGGTTGACAACTTATCTCCACAATCATATCAATCTCATTCTCCGATAATACATACTTATACTATTTAGCGTAAATAGATAAGCAATATAATAAATATTTATAATTATTAATTACTAATATATCTCGACAAGTCCATTCGGTACACCTTAATCAATTCAAAATAATCATTATACGGTTGAAAATGAAACGTTTACTCATAATAAACACATTAGAGAAGTTTCGAGAAAAATTATATTTTTCGTCTTTTAGTGAATTTATATAAAAAAATAATTAAATATTATTTTATTATTTAAAATCAAAAATCATGTTTTTAAGAAAATTTCTAAGTATAAACTTTTTACGAAATTTCGACATGACCCGTACGTTTATACAACGTTTTCCAAGGTTTCAAACCTTATTTTCATCAATTTTTACAAATTCGACGCTTTTCGACAAAATCCTAAAATCTCAATCTTTAACACTTGTCAACACTTTTCCTTCAAAGTATCTTTCAATACCACTTCGTATATATATTTCCACATTCAAAAGTCCAACAAAACGCTCATAATGACAAAATATCACTTATTGGGCCTTAAGGCCCAACAATGGTCCATTAGGACATTTATAAGTCCAAAATATAATTCAAGTCCAAAACCAATGTCCATTTACATATATAAGTATATACTTATATGTAAAAATAATCCAGACCACAATAAGCCATCCTATTAAGCCGCGGCTCAAATAGACTTATTGGGCCGTGAGTCCATAAACTCTACAATACGTATATTAAGCTTTAAAATAAGCTAATAAGCCACGTATCGCTTTTGGTTACTACCATAAGTCTTAAAAATAGTTCACAACATACACCAATACACAAAATAATCAAAATAACTTTTCTAGTGATTTTGAGAAGGGGTTCGTGGCTTATAAGCCCGCCCAAAATAAGCCAAGAAATAGCTTAAAATAAGTCCGAATAAACTATACAAGCTACTATCAAAAATAAGCATTCTAGCATCATATATTATTCAACCATCACGACCACAACATCAAAACTACAAAAACCCCCTTTTTTCTTTTTACTATTCACGAACCAAACACACCCTTTTATTCGTTTCGTTTCCAAAAATCAATTTTCGCGACGATCAACTTGTACAACTAATATCTATGCATCAAAACAAACCCAAATGGACAAACAAAATTTAAATTTGAAAACTTACAAGAAAATCTTCAAATTTATAGATTTCAACACGAACCGGACAACCCAAATGTTGTTTAAATGAATACCCAAACACTCTTATCAACCCGGAATAACACGTTCTTGATCAAAGTTGGAAAACAATGGTGGTTTTGTGGTGGTTAGGCAGCGGGCGAACCACAAGCATACTCTTGTGTGTGTTTTAATTTTTGTAAATGAAATGGATTATGATTTAAAGTTTCTAGCAAATGGAATATATGTGTACACACCAAGGGACAAGCTTGCTAAAAAAAAGCCTCCTTGTCTCATTTTGACTTACTTGACAGGCCATGGCATCCTATGGGTGTCGGCTCTTTCTTTTCGTGTCGGGGTCACTTATATACTCGTAAAACTCAACCGTAAAATTTACCCCAAAGTTAATTAGCATTTTTATTCACTTTAAAAATACTTTTCCATTAACCTAGAGTATTCACATGAAATATTTTCACTTTACATCCTTCAAAACTCAATTTGGACATTAACGGACGTGTCAGACTCGTTTTTCGGCATTTCTCAAAATTCACGGGTCAAACCACCTGGAATACACATAACACAATAAACCATAATTCATCACACATCTCATAAAATCACCACCGTCAACACGGTACAAAATCTGAATAAACTGACAAAAGTCAAATAGTCAAAGGACTATTAATGAGATATTCAGAACATAAAAAGGGCAAAGGTTACACAAAGTGTCTAATATTTCTAGTTTCGTATCAACATAAAAACTCAAATTTTTTAGTCGGGCAATTTTGGTTGGTATCCTTTGAACTTTTATGCATCATTTCTTAAAATAAAAATAGTTTGGCCATCAATCAAGCTTGGTATACATCTTTATATTCAACGCAAGACGAAAATAATTTTTTTTTGTACGATTAATGACTAGTTGCCTTAATTTGCATTGTTTATTTGTTTTGATTGTATGCTCATCTCAAATTGAAACTAAACTTGTTTATTTATGGATCATATGCGTCAATTTTGTCATTCCTTTGCTTGTTTGATTGATTTAAGAAATTAAAACCCTTAAATGGGGGTGTTTGGTTTATGATAAGATAACGCGCTTGATCCCTCACATATATTTAACAATCAATTCCACGGTTGGTACCTCAATTGATAGAAAGTTTCGCATTTATTCAAGATTTCAAGAAATTTGATAATTTTAACTACAAGTTTGGTCCCTTTTAGTTTGTCGAGTAATTTTCCTACCACTATAAGTAAACCTTCTAAGTATCACTGAAAGAAATCATCCCATCCATTACATTTACATATCAAAAGGTATAGTTCACTATCATCTATAAGTTTATAAAATGGTTGAATGTGATGATGAAATCAAGGTATTAGGGGAAATTAACCTTAAATTACAGTCCGACACTCACAAAGTGATAGAGAAGATAATCCAGGAAAAAGTTAGTCAAGAAGAGGCTCTTGAAAAGTTTAAATGGAAGGTTGAACGTGATCATGAAATCAAGGTATTGGGAGAAGTTAACGTGGAGTTAGAGTCTGGCACTAAGAAACTGAGAGAGAAGCTTAGCCAGGAAGAAGATGATCTTGAAGAGTTTCATTCGACACTGGATAACGTCTTAGAGAAGCCAAGCTAGGAAAAAGATAGTCCAGATGATTTTATGGTTTTATGTATGACATGGATGATGATGCTAGTATAAGTGGAAAGTCATGTGAGCCTTTTAGTTGGGATTGGGATTCACCAGGTACTGAAGTTAATTGGCAAAATGATCTTTTACATGAAACTAAAGACTTCTTTGTTAGGTTAGACCAATCAATTCAGGTTGTCGTTGTTCAAAACAATGTTCAACAAGAGGTTGCTAGAGAGGTTTTTTTTCCACCGAGTTCTAAATGAACGTTGTTGAATATGTGGGAATCTGAAGCTTTCTACCAAGTTAATACTCAGGCTCAAGATAATACTGCTAGTGAAGACTTAATGCAGTTTAATGAATGATTGAAGAAATAAGTCTAAGTCTAGTACTGGCTAGCTTTGAGTTCTACGCTCAGAACCCTTTTAGTACGCCAGTAATAGTTAGTATTGTTTAGTTAGTAATTAGACTGCTAGTATATTGTATTAGTACTGTCATATGAATATTGCATGAGATTAAAGTTAGGAAATATATATGCATTATCATTTAACGCATTTTGTCAAGCCCATTAGAATTTCCTTATTCTATAAAGAAGGAACCCTTTGGAATAATAGATCAATATATTTCTACACATATCAAATAAAGAACGTTAAAAATCATAGTTATTGTAATTGTAACCTAGGCAATTCAAGTATAATATAAAGTTCTTTTGTGATTCTTAATACTGTTCTTTTTAGCATTATTGATTAGTTTTCGCATAATCAATAGTTTTACAATCAGGTTCATTATTGTTAAACCCTTTACAAGACTAAAGATAAGAATCTATTCAGAAAACGATCCAACAAGTGGTATCAGAGCTTGTGTGGAAACTCTGAATAAGAAGAACTCAATTGTAAGATGGCAGAACAAGACATTCCTCCACCCACTATCACAACAATGAAAATCCCTATCATCAGGAAGGGAGAATATGATATTTGGAGCATGAGAATGCGACAATATATCTGTCACACAGACCATAACCTATGGAATGTTATTGTCAATGGAGATCTAGAAGAAGAGCCTGCACCAACTGAAGAAACATCTGCTCCTCCTGCTCTTAAGACTGTCAAACAACTGGTTTGCTAAAAGGAATCAGGAAAGAGTTAAGAGCATCTTTCTTTTAGCAATATCTGATGAATACTTCCTCAAGTTTCACAATGTTGCAGATGCTAAATCACTCTGGAAAGCAATCAAATCAAGGTTTGGAGGTAATGAAGAATCCAAGAAGACGCAGAAAAATGTTCTAAAACATCAGTTTGAAAACTTTTCTACTGCATCAAATGAAAGTCTGGACAAGGCTTATGATGAGGTTTCCAAAAACACATAAGTCAATGATGTCATGGTGCCACCAAATAACAAAGGAAAAATCAACTAAGTTCCTAAGAAGTCTTCCCTCTTTCAATGGAATAAATGAATCAAATCATGAGAAATAATGCCAGACTTGATGAGATTGATATTAATAACCTCTACAACATCCTTATGGTCTTTTCGAAGAGAGATTAAAAGTCTTCAATTCCACTTCTACCACTCAGAACTTGACATTTCTTCCTTCTGAGAACACTAGCAGCTACAAATGAAGTTAGTACGGTCCAGAGGAGATTTTATTGGTTAGTAACTGGCTGGAGGAATTAGTCAAGTTTTCACCTACACCATGTGTAAGAAGTAGCTACTCTTCTATGCACAACCACAACGAATCCAGTTCCTCCAACTAGAAGATGATGATTTTCAGTAGACTGATTAAGATGAATTGGAGAATTGGATCTTAGATTGCAGTGGCTATATTGACTGTCAAAAAAAGAGTGAGGAAATTCAATCAGAAGACATTAAGGAACATGATTTCAAGAAAAATGACCTATTTCACTATGATAAATCCAAAAATTTAGTTCACAACAACTGTCACAGAAAAAGGCACTTTGCTAGGGATTGCAGATCTAGAAGGAATCAAGGGAAAAGATCTTATGGTGATAATGGCAGGAGCAATGCACCAACAAATGAATCTTCATCACAGGTACTGGTGGCTCAAGATGGTCTAGGAGGCTATGACTGGAGTAATGATTTTGAAGTAGAACCAGTCAACTATGCTTTAATGACAATCTCTTCTTCAAGCTCAACAGTTCTTCTTGACAATGAGGTACAAAAATGTTCTAAAACAATGTCTTGAATCTTTAAAACTCTTATCCAAAAATTAGATAATGAAAGAGAAAACAATAGGCAAGCAATGACTAGAATTCGGGTTATTAGTTGCTTTAGAGTCACTAGAATCTAGGATACTTGTACATGAAAAGAATGAACTGGCTTGGGGAGAAAAATATGAGTTTCAAAACTATGAGCTTAAATGCAAAGAAATAAAAATTAACAACCTTAACCTGGAATTAGAGAAAGTTGTTAAGGAAAGAGATGAGTTAAAATAAAGATAGAAAAATGGGAAGAATATCCAAGAATCTTGATGAATTACTCAACAGCAAATGATTGCAAGAGACAAAACTGGTTTAGGATATGCACACAATTTAATGAAAATTAGTAACAATTCTGAAAACTGATAGGAGTATTAGTTTGAGTGTTTTTTATGTCAGATCAAGTGATGAAGAGAACACACCAGCAAATGATAGTTTCTCTAAAGTAGATGGGTTTCATGCTGTTCCCCCTCCTATAACAGGGAAATTTCTAACCCCAAGAGTTGACATATCATTTGCAGGTTTAGATGAATATGTCATTAGGAAGAAAATAATTAAGTCAAAAACAACTGATCTTAATACTAAAACAAGTGAGACTGTTAGTTAAAACAAGTGAAAGCAAATACTCAAAAACCAAGACAGTCCTAATGAATCCAGTTTAACAGAGAAAAAAGTTATCAATTGATGCGATTAGAACCAGATGATGAGGATGATATGTCTGAAGTGCAAACAGTTAGTCCTGTTAAGACTAATGAGACTCAAACAGTTAAAACTAGAGTTGATAAAATTGATCAAACTTCTCAGAAACAAGGAATTGGTTTTAAGAAAATAAAAGCTTGCTTTGTCTGTAAAAGTACTGACCATTTGATCAAAGATTGTAATTTTCATGACAAACAGAGTCAAGAACCTAAGCTGAAAACTGTGGTCAATACTGGTCCAAGGGTGGACAAACCAGTATGGGATAATACTAAAAGGGTTAATCATCAAAAAATTTCAAAATACCCTCATTTAAGAAAGACTTTTGTCCCATCATGAGTACTAACAATAACAGGTTTGATTACTCCTTTTAGCAAAATGAGAAAAGAGCGGTTCACAAAGTTAGTACTGCTAGGCCAGTTAGTACTGCTAGGCCAGTTAGTACTACTAGGCATGTTAGTACTGTTAGACCATTTGCTCCAAAAATAGCACAAACTAGTGGTGCTATTAAACCAATTTACCCAAGAATGGATAATGTAAGACCAAGAGGCTCATATTCACCTATCGAATTGGCTTACTACACAAAATCAGCTTTTAGACCCAAAGATCTTAAACAAGATGTAAAAACTTTATGAGGGTTCAAAATATGACTACTGCTGTGACAAGAGCATAGTTAATACTGGTTAGAGGGTAAAGATGGATACTGTACTTGAAAAAGTCAAAGTGTGTTTGGAGGCCTAATGAAATTACTTGGATCATGTTCCCAAAGATAGTGGATCATTCATGCTCAATAGAGGTTGAGTATATGACCAAAAGGGATTTCCAAGTCTGTAATGGCTTGGGTCCCTAAGAGATACTAATTCTCTTACCTTTTGTGCAGGGTAATCCAAAGATCTTGTTACAAGATCATGCAGAGGTGGATAGTGGTTGCTCTAGCCATATGACTGGCAAAAAAGCTTATCTTTCCGACTATAAAGATTACAATGGAGGCTTTGTGGCTTTTGGAAGTGATCCCAAATGAGGTAAAATAACGGGTAAAGGTAAAATCAGAACTGCTAAAATTAGAGCTTTGATGATTTTATTTATAGATGAACTTAAGTTTAACCTTTTCTCTGTCTCACAAATGTGTGACAAGAAAAATAGTGTCCTTTTTACTGAGACTGAATGCCTTATCATGTCTCCTAGCTTTAAGCTTCTTGATGAAAGTCAAGTTGTACTTAGAGCTCCCCTAGAAATGATGATGTGTACATCTTGAACTTAAAGAACATTGTTCCCTCTGGAGGTACAACTTGTTTATATGCAAATGCAACAGCAGATGAGTCTAAATTATGGCATAGGAGATTAGGTCATGTGAATTTCAAAAATATAAACAAACTTGTTAAAGGTCACCTAGTTAGAGGTTTACCTTCAAAAGTTTTTGTGAATGACCCACACTTGGTGTGCTACAAGAAGGGTAATCAACATAAAAAAGGCCTTCTGAAAGGCCAAGTTAGGAAAGAATCATCATAAAGCCCCTAAATTACATCATATGGACTTAATTGGACATGTCTTTGTAGAAAGTAATTATAATAAAAGGTACTGTTTTAGGGTTGTGACTGATGATTTCAGCAGATTTAGTTGGGTATTTTTCTTAGCTACCAAGGATGAAACATCTGAAATCCTTTGTAAATTTATCATAGGCTTAGAAAACCAATTGAATCATAATGTTAAAATCATTAGATGTGATAATGGACAGAGTTTAAGAACCATGCTATGAATGAATTTTGTGCTAAGAAAGGAATAAAAAGGGAGTTTAATGTGGCTAGAACTCCACAGCATAATGGTGTTGCAGAAAGAAAAACAGACCCTAATAGTTCAGCTAAGAACATGTTAGCAGACTACACTTTTACCTATCCCAATAATGGCAGTAGGCAAGTAAATACTGCTTGCTATGTACAGAATAGGGTATTAGTGACCAAACCTCAAAATAAGACACCTTATGAACTATTAATAGGTAACTCACCTAGTATTAGTTTTATGAGACCTTTTGGGTGCCCCTTGATCATTTTAAACACCTTAGATTCCTTGGGCAAATTTGATGGGAAATCCGATAAAGGTTATTTGCTTGGATACTCTGCCACTAGTAAAGCCTTTAGATAAACAACAAAGTGACCAAAAGTGATAAAAGAATCTGCACATTGATTTCTTGTGTAAGATTCAACCAAATGTGGCAGGAACTGGTCTAATAGGATTTTTGATCTTGAGATTTTTCCTCACCACTTCCAATGACTATATTCCTGTTAGATTAGAAAATCAGGTTAATTTGGATGCAGGTACCAAGATTTTAGTTGCATGTATTCATCAGGAAAAGATAAAGGACCTACTCAGGAATACATACTGCTTCTACTACAACCTTATAGGACAAGGATTCTAGTAGAAGATGTTGTTGATAAGGAAGGATAACATCAGATGACAGAAGATGAACAAGTCTTGCATGATGAACTTGAGAAGATGATTGCTCAAGAAGTGGTTGCTAAAGCTCTGGATGATGCCACAAAGACAGCATTTTGAAGATAAAAGAGGAATAATGCATTCTCAAAGGGGCAGCTCAAACTACCATATTAACAAACTTAGTAATGGTAGGTCTCTGTTAGTACTACTACCCTCCATATTTTAGTGAGCTAGTACTCACATGAGGGGCAAATGCTAGTGAATCAACATTTGTCTAATCTTGGAGGAAAATACCTATTGAAGCATCTCTCTCCCTAATGTTGATATAACCCATTTGATCATAAATATGCCTGATTAAAAAATGACACCTTGATGCATTATTACCAAGTAGATGGCATATTCAATGGAGCCTATGATGATGAGAATGTGGGTGCAGTGGCTGATTTCAACAATATGGATGACACCATTAATGTCAGTCCTATTCCCACACTCAGAATTCATAAGAATCATCCAAAAGATCAAATTCTAGGAGATCCTAAGTCAGCAGTTCAAACAAGAGGAAAGATTCAAAAGGCTTCTTCAGCACAACAAGCATTGGTGAGGCAACATTCACCAAACAGAAAAAGAATTATTTTTACCCCCCTTAAAATCGATAAAGAACATTCAAAACTGTTTGTTAGCATGCTTTCTCTCTCAAGAAGAACCTAAAAATATATCACAAGCCTTACAAGATGAAAGCTAGGTTGAAGCAATGCAAGAAGAACTACTGCAGTTCAAACTACAGAAGGTTTGGATACTTGTTGATTTGCCATCTGGTAAAAAGGCATTTGGCAAAAGTGGGTCTTTAAGATAAAAATGATTATGAGAAGTATTGTTGAGTAAAAACAAAGCCCAGGCTTGTAGCACAGGGTTTAGACAGAGAAGGGAATAGATAATGACGAGAGTTTTTGCACTGTGCCAGGATTAGAGGCAATCAATTTATTTTTATCACTTTCATTATACAAGTGAATATAGCAGTTTACCAAATCGGAAGTTAAAAGTGCATTTCTCTATGGCACTAATGAAGAGGATGTGATTTCAATCAACCTTCAGGCTTTATTGATCCGCTCATCCAAACAAAGTCAAAAGGTGATTAAAGCTCTTTATGGTCTTTATTCAGCCCATAGAGCTGAATGAGAACTTTCGTCTTTTCCTAATGAAAATGGTTTTAGAAGAGGTACCATAGACAAAACATTGTTTATCAATAAGAAAAAGAGTGACATTATGTTGTCCAAGAGTATGTGGATGAAATTATTTTGGTTAATACAAAGAAGTCTATGTTACAGAGTTTTGAAGACTGTATGCATAAAAGGATCCAAATGAGTTCCAAGGAAGAACTCACTTTCTTATTTGTGACTTCAGTGAAGCTAACACCTGATGGATAACGTTTATTAGTCAGGAAATAGTAGGCTGAAATCCTAAAGAATTTTGATTTTTGGGTCCATCAGAACAGTCTACAACTCCTATTGAGATCAAATAAGCCACTGGTCAAAGAATAAGTATGGTGAATGATGTTAGTATGGTACATATCTAAAGATCCTATATTGGTTCCCTGATGTATTTGACTGCATCAAGGCCATACATCATGTTTGCTGTGTGTGCATGTGCTAGATTTCAAGTCACTCCAAAAGCCTCACACATAAATCAGATAAAAAGGATTTTTAGTACTTTAAACATCAACCCAAATTAGTTATAATGGTATCCAAAGGGATTCACCTTTTGAACTAGAAGCTTTCTCAGACAGTGACTATGGAGGAGCCAGCCTTGACAGAAAATCAACAACAGGTGGCTGTCAATTTCTTGGTAGAAGATTGATATCTTGGCAATGCAAGAAGCAGACTATTGTGGCAAATTCTACTACTGAGGCAGAATATGTTGCAGCTGCTAACTGTTGTGGGCAAGTACTATGGATACAAAATCAGATGATGGATTATGGTTTTAATTTCATGAACACCAAAATCCATATTGATAATGAGAGCACTATAAGTGTTATTAAGAATCTTGTTGCTCATTCTAGGACCAAGCATATCGAGATTCGATTTCATTTTATCAAAGATTGCTATGAGAAAAGACTGATCTGGTTGCGAAAGCCTTTTAAACAGATTAGTGGATGGATTATATACGTAATAAAAAGTAGGTGACCCCCAACCACTACACAGAAGCAAACCATTGCAAGATGTTAACATGATAAGCTTCCTCATTGGAGCCAAGAGTGAATGAGTTATCGATAGCTGATTTTCTTGAATTCAGTCTGGGATCCAACGACACAAAATTACGTTCAAATAAAGATCTAAGGTGATTAGCAAAAATACCAGCAGGAGGATCAAGGATAGGGATTTTCCTGCGTCTATCGGTGAAGTGAGAATTTCTAGCCATTGTTTTAATACGGTTGTAAAGAAATGAATACATAGAATAGGTAATCGGATTAATATTTCAGTCAGAAGGTCGTCGTTTGTAAAGACTAGATGTGGTTGTGCAGAGTTTTCTCGACCACGTGTGTTGTGAGTTTGCGACATCATCGCCGATATGTTATGATTTTTGAAGTTGTTGCCAAAATTATTAAAATAGAATAGAAATAGTGTGTTAAATCACTTTGAGAACACACTAGTCTGATACATCAATAAATACGGGATACTACGAATCAGAATAGGCAGGGACGAAATTTGGGATGCAAGTATTTTTAGGCAATTACCAAACACACCCTTAACTATCTTTGGATAGTTTAAACTATCACCGTTGGTCCCTTAAATCAAACACACCCTAACTAGCTTTGGATAGTTTTAGTTGTAGTATTGAAACTGGTATTATATTGGACACCACTCAAATTAGACTTGTAAAAGTCAAACCTTTCAAAACATAGTAGCAAAACACTTCAAGCAACATTATTAAAGTGGACATAAGATGCATTACCAAAGCATAGTTACATCGGCTACCATTGAAGGTATGATCAAATAACTAAAAAGGTAATGAATTCATACATTGGTAACTAAATGAGTCAGGCATTGGACAGACCCGTCAATACCTAATGGAGTAATTCTAACAATAAATTGTAACAAACATTTGACAAAGTTTATCCCTCAAACACTTGAAAAAGACGGAATGAACTTATAAAGATTATGAGCAACTGTATAAGATGGAAAGAACTCATAATCATCATCCATTGGATTTGAACCAATATCAAAGATCTGACTGATAGTCTTTGATAGGATGTTGTATTTTACAACCTTTCCAGATAATTTGATTACTAAAAAAGAATCCTCTTCCCTTTCTCCTAAACCAATACTCCACATAGTGGACTGAATCGACCATCGTTCGTGAAATGGAGTCATAAATTCATCGGCATTAACAAGGTACCTAACCGTCCACACAAAACACCCTTTTACCATTTCGTATATAGTAAACTCTCTAGAGTCAATATCATCTCTACATGCAAGAAGTAGACACCCACGCGACTCGAACAATCTCCCTTGCAGATGCAAAATGCCAGGTATATCTATTTATTCTAACATTAGATCATAACTACCTTCTCTATCGCCAAAAGACTATAAAAAGTTCCTTCCCTGATGCAACCCATTAGGGATTTCTATGGTTGTTATAATTGAATGGTCATGGCCATCAATGTTTAATTTGTAAAGGGTAATCTGCCTATCCTCGAATTGTAGCCAATAGAAGGAATCATTTTAATATATTGAAGTGGAAAAATGAGCAAAATTGTAGTAGATTAACCGCTCCTTACACATGCTCTAATTACCTGTCTCTAAAGAGTAAACTTGAATTTCAAGGTCAGAATGTATGCATGCAAAAAGTTGCACCACTTTGTAGTCACATGATTTTGTAGGATCAAAGGTCATTCTCAATACACCAGTTGCGTGAAGATGTGAATCATCATGCGAGGTTTTTGGTTGTGGAAGCCTTTTAAATAGATTAATGGATGGATTATATACATAATAAAAAGCAAGCAACCCCGAACCACTACACAGAAGCAAACCATTGCAAGATTGTAATATCTTAACATGATCAGCTTCCTCATTAGAGCCAAAAGTGAATGAGTTATCCATAGTGGATTTTCTTGACTCAAGTCTGGGATCTAACGACACAAACTCACATTTAAATAACCTTCTATGATGATTATTAAAAATACCAACAGGAGGATCAAGGTTAGGGATTTTCTTGCATCTATTGGTGAAATCAGGGGAAGTGAGAATTTGTAGCCTTTGTTTTGATACGGTTGTAAAAAGATAAATACAAAGAATAGGTGATCGGATTAATATTTCAGTAAGAAGGTCGTCGTTTGTAAAGACTAGATGTGGTTGTGCAAAGTTTTCTCGACCACATGTGCTGCAAGTTTGTGTCATTTTTTAAGTTGTTGCCGAAATTATTAAAATGGAATAGAAATAGTGTGTTAAATCACTTTAGGACCACACAAAAATGGGTGGGAAAAGCTCTATGGGAATACGGAAAATCTGACACATCATTAAATAGAGGACAATCTAACACCAAACTTGCAGGGACGAAATTTTTAATATCCCAATTTTTTAAGTAAGGTAAATTTTAAAGCCAAATGACACTTACCCAAGTCAAACTCTACCCAATAAAGTATCACTTTTGGTCCCAATCCTTTAAAACATCGAACAAGTATTATTTTAGACACCACCCTAATTGCCTTGTAAAAGTCAAACTTATCAAAATAATATTACTTCAACATTTGAAAGTATACAATGGTGAATAAAATTCACCATAGTAGTTCATAAGTAGTTATTCACATACAAGCACGTTATTTAAATAGATATAAGATGCATAAGCAAAATATTAGATGATTAAACATAAACTGTTTGATCAACAACCATCCAATGTATGATCAAACAAACCTTAAAGGTAACAAATTCATTGTTGGGTAAATTGCCACTGTTAAACACAACAATCCCACTTGTTCAAACCTTTTTTTCCCTATTTCTGGCTTGATCTGCAACTATTGCATCTTTTAGTTTTCTTGTTCCAAAGGTTTTGTTACCAATACAAGCTCATGTATGAGCTGCTACAAGGCCTAGTATGCAATTCCTTATTGGAACATGGCTTTTAGCAGGAAATGGTTTTGTTTGAACCTTTTGGATTACAACTTTATGTGTTGTAACCTTTTTTGGCTTGGAGGTGGAACTTTTTTATTTAGATGCAACTTTAAATTGTGTAATGTCCTCATCGGTTGTATCATCAGAAGAAGGTGTTTTTGTATACAAAAATGTTTGATTAACAAACTATTTCTAACTAGAGTTACTGGAGACGCGTTAACTAAAGGTCTAATTTTGGGGGCGATAACGGAACAATTACTACTAATTCATCAATAAATCAAGCTATTAATTCCACAAGATACATCAGATTAACTGTTACCTTTGTTCGGTTTGTTTTCCTTTCTTTCAAGTATCTTGTTATTTTTTAGGTAGGCAAAGACCATTTCTAGATTCGCTATCCTGTTTTTAGGTTATCCATCGTACCGTTCATATCCACGGCGTCGTTGTCATCTATACAGATTAATAAAACTGAAATCGATAATAGACCCTCTCAAAAGAACAATGCATAAAAAAGACAATTAAACATGGGTATACCAACAATCGGCCAGACATGAGAGTTGCTTCCACTACCACCAGTTGCATCCATTTGCAAAGATTTAAGGAGACATGAGAGTTGCTTCCACTACCACCAGTTGCATCCATTTGCAAAGATTTAAGGTTATTGGGTATAATCAAGCAATTAGATTTTAGTATTTTATTTATAATTAACGTGTATGTTTGTGTGTGTTACACGAACAGGTGATGGTTTTTTTATTTTTGAGTGTCAGTGTTTATGTCAAACAATTGTATCCTGCAATCGCGCCCAAATGAAAGTTGTATCCCGTCAATAGGTTAGCATTTTTTATTGCATTAGTAGTCTCTAAACTTATAGATTTATTTTCAAAAGTTTTGTCCCTGAACTGCTTGTTCACACATGTATATTTCTCGCCTTTTTCCATTTGTTAATTTACACCGTTGGTCCCTTCTAAACACCCTTAAATGGGGGTGTTTGGTTTATGATAAGATACTGCACTTGACCCCTTACATACATTTAACAATCAATTACACGGTTGGTACCTCAATAGATAGAAAGTTTCGAATTTATTCAAGATTTCAAGAAATTTGATAATCTTAACTACAAGTTTGGTCCCTTTTAGTTTGCTGGGTAATTTTCTTGCCTCTATAATTAAACCTTGCAAGTATCACCGAAACAAATCATCTCATCCATTTCATTTACATATCAAAAGGTACAGTTCACTATCATCTATAAGTTTATAAAATGGTTAAACGTGATGATGAAATCAAGGTATTGGAGGAAATTAACCTTGAATTACAGTCTGGCACTCATAAAGTGATAGAGAAGCTAAGCCAGGAAAAAGTTAATCAATAAGAGGCTCTTGAAAAGTTTAAATAGAAGGCTGAACGTGATCATGAAATCAAGGTATTATGAGAAGTTAACGTGGAGTTAGAGTCTGGCACTAAGAAACTGAGAGAGAAGCTTAGCTAGGAAGAAGATAGTAAAGAAGAGGCTCTTGAAGAGTTTAATTCGGCACTGGATAACTTCTTAAAGAAGCTAAGCTAGGAAAAAGATAGTCTAGATGACTTTTATGGTTTTATGTATGACACGGATAATGATGCTAGTGTAAGTGGAAAGTCATGTGGCCATTTTGGTTGGGATCGGGATTCACCAGGTACGGAAGTTGATTGGCAAGATGATCCCTTACATGAAACTGAAGACTTCTTTGTTAGGTTAGACCAATCAATTCAGGTTGTCGTTGTTCAAAACAATGTTCAACAAGAGATTGCTGGAGAGGTTGTTCTTTACCCACCTGTTCATGAAGACGTTGTTGAAAAGGTCATTAAAATGGCTAATGATCAAGCTGAAGCACTATCTGATCAAAAAGTGGCTGATAAATGTTTGGATGATGAACAGGTTGAAGAAAGAAGACCAAGCAAGAGGATTAGAGTCACCCAATAAGAGATGGTCAATGATGAAACGCCAAAGAAAGGTTGATAAAGACCTATTGGTGTCATTGGTATTTGGTAGTTGATATTTTGCTAAGTTTTAC